>CAUYPK010107903.1:0-126680 GCA_963574355.1 Loris lydekkerianus | reverse complement strand
TTTTTTTAATTTATTTATTTTTATTGTTAAATCATAGCTGTGTATATTAGTGCAATCAAGGGGTACAATGTGCTGCTTTCATATACAATCTGAAGTATTCTCATCAAACTGTTCAGCGTAGCCTTCATGGCATTTTCTTAGTTACTGTATGTAGGCATTTGTATTCTGCATTTAGAAAGTTTCGCCTGTACCCATTCTAAGATGCACCATAGATGTGGCCCCACCCAATACCTTCCCTCCACCGATTTTGAATTTTTAATGGTAAATTCTCAGAAATAGGATCGCTTGGTCTTTCTAACCTTCAGAATTATATAATACAGGAAAAGTTTGCTTCAAGAGTTGGTGAGACTAAAAGTCTACCTAGAAGGGTGTTCATGAGGGGTTTCTTTATTGAGTTGGGTTTTGGGCACAATCATCATTATTACATTTTTTTTTTTTTTTTCACACTTTGATTCTGTGAATTTGTTAGAGGGTTAAAAGTTCTGTCTGTGAGGCCTGGCATGGTGGGCCTTGCCCTCTGGAAGGCTGAGGCAAGAGTATTACTTGAGCTCAGGAGAGCGAGACCAGCCTGAGCAAGAGACAGACCCCATCTCTACTAAAAATAGAAAAACTATCTGGGCATTGTGGCAGTCATCTGTAGTCCCCGCAACTTGGGAGGCTGAGGCAAAGGGATTGCTTGAACCCAGGAGTTTGAGATTGTTGTGAGTTAGGTTGATGTCATGGCACTCTGCCCTGGGTGAGTGAGTGAGACTCTGTCTCAAAAAAAAAAGAAAGAAAGAGTTCTGTTTGTGGTACTGATTTGGTTTTAAGGAGAGTTAGGCTGAGGGTCAAAGATTGGAAGCATAATTAAAATGTTCAGACAGGTTGCCACAGATGCATACTGAACAAGTGAAACTTGATGTCTTTCTAGCTGTGTGGCCTAGTTCTAACTTTCAGGGTATGCTACCATCTCCCTTCATACTTTTATCCAACTCCTCTATTTTTCTACTGAAGTATATATAACTCCTTCAGTGTTTGTTCTAGCACTTCCTGTGCCTGTGAATCACTGTCTTCCCCAACCCCTTCACCCTTCCAGAAGTTCTTCAATACTGTGGAGCAGAGCCAGCCCAACATGACATGAATTACAGGCAATAGCCTGTTCACTGGGTGTGTGAGTGGGCAGTTTTAGGCATGGAATTAGAGCTCTGAAGCTACCTTATTCCGTCCTTCAAGGTTTGATGATGTTTTTTTTCCTCAGGTAATTAAATGTGTGTCTTGTGGACCTGGGCTTGGCTGGAATGCTCAAGGGTCCTGAAGATCCTTCTATAGCTTCCTTCTGTTGAACTCATTAAGAGAAGATGGCAAAAGTCAACATAACTAGAGACCTCATCCGCAGGCAGATCAAGGTAAGCAACCCAGACCTCTGAACCAGAGCATGAGAGCCTTTCTTCCCCCATAGGTTCATTTTACAAATGAAAAAACTGAGGTCTAGAGTTGGTCATTCACCTAAAGTCACATAGCTAGGTATTGACAGACTCAGGACTAGAATCAAGGTCTCTTGCCACTCCATCTTGTTTTATCTAAGAACACAAAATTCACAGAGACTTCTGTCAAGAATTTATGACTGGGATGCTGAGATTAAGGCTGGTGAAGGAGGGAAGCCATCAGTGCACATGCAAACACATCCATGTGTTAGGGGGTGGCACACCAGAGTAAATATAATTTCTTCCTGTTGCTCCAGCTGCTAAGTTGTACATGTAACAGAGCCTGGAAGAGTTTTAGTCTCAGTTCAGTTTAGATTTTTTTCTTTTCTTTTTTGAGGTTCACCTGTGCTAAGCCCACACTGTCTTCTGCAGTTTGACTAGAGAAGACACTCTGTAATACCTGTGAGATGAATGGATGACTGAGCAGTCAAGTTGTTAGGGAGCAACCCCACATTTATCAGGAAAAACCTCAATAAAGGAGCCACAGAAGGTTAATAGAGTATGTTCAACCAAGTCATGAATGTGCTCCAGCTGTAGTAATCCCAAAGTAGAATCAGAAGTTTAGTCTCGGTCAGGTGTAGTGGCTCATGTCTGTAATCCTAGCATTCTGGGAAGCTGAGTTGGGAGGACCACTTGAGCTCAGGAATTCAAGACCAGCCTGAACAAGAGCAAGACCTCTGTCTCTACTGAAAATAGAAAAATTAGCCCCATGTCCTGATGGGCACTTGTAGTCCTAGTTACTCCCAGCTATGAAGGCTGAGACAGGAGGAACTCTTAAACCTAGTAGTTTGAGGGTTTGAGGTTGCTGTGAATTAGGAAGAGTGTTTAAAAAAATTTTTTTAAGCACTTAACCTTTTAAAGAACTTTCTCATACTCATTCATATTTCATTCTCAAGACCAGCTTGCAGGCAGACAGACATTATCATTATTTAACAACAGGAAGTGGAAGGAAGGTAAAATGACTACAAAGTCTTATAGGTAATTCATCAGGGCAGTGATTAGGTTAAACTGCTGCTTTTTTTTTTTTTTTTTTTTTTTTTTGAGACAGAGTCTGTTGCCCAGACTAGAGTGCCATGGTGTCATCATAGCTCACTGCAACCTCGAACTCCTAGGCTCAAGCGATCCTCCTGCCTTACCCTCCCAAATTGCTGTGATTATAGGCATGAGCCACCACACCCATCCTAAACTAAAATTGATTTTAAAATGAATGCAGCATAAGCTATGGTTACCGATCAGAAGGATTAAGTGTATGCTACTGCCTGAGCCATAGTGTACATTGGTCTGTATGTTTTGTATATTTTCCATGCATCCCTGAATCCATGTAGCTTTGTCCATTTTGGGGTGTTTTTGTGATTTCATTAGATGGGTGGCTCTCAAGTATAGGGACCATTTCCTAGAGGCACAGAATCAATAGGTTATTTTGTTCTTTTGTGTCCAATATGTATGCCAATGATGATGTTGACCTTCTCTAACTTAAATGTGAAAATATTCCACTTGTTTCCACTTTTTCTTCTTTCCGTTTAAAACATTTTTGCCTTTTCTTTTAAAACCCAACAGTACAACTTAGTGTTTAATTATATATTCTCTTCTATTACTCTTCAATTCCTGCCCAAGAATAATGCAAGCTCTTGCAGGCCAATTCCTTGTCACCTTTTCTAGCTCCTGTGGTGTCCAGGACAGGGCAAGCTATATAATAGGCATATAGTAAAACATGTTGAATTAGTGAAATCATGAATATGTTTCTGTCCCCTAGGAGCGGGGTGCTCTGAGCTTTGAGCGTCGCTACCATGTCACTGACCCCTTTATTCGGCGGTTGGGCCTGGAAGCAGAGCTCCAGGTAAGACATCTGGTTTCCACCCTAGATGCAGATGGCCTGCTCTCCATTCTCTGCCTGCAGTGTCCTCTTGGCATTATTCAAAGGATAAACAAATGTTTCTCTGCAGGTCATACATGAAGGTAACCTCTCCTTTTATTAGGCAGCTAAATTTGAATCAAAGTCAGTAATTGACATTGTCACTTAGAAGTGATTTTTTTTTTTTTAGAGACAGAGTCTCACTTTGTCACCCTTGGTAGAGTGTTGTGGTGTCACAGCTCACAGCAACCTCCAGCTCTTGGGCTTAGGTGATTCTCTTGACTCAGCCTCCCGAGTAGCTGGGACTACAGGTGCCTGCCATAACGCCCGGCTATTTTTTGTTGCAGCTTGGCCGGGGCCGGGTTGGAATCTGCCACCTTCAGTATATGGGACTGGCACCCTACTCACTGAGCCACAGGCGCTGCCCGGAAGTGATTTTTTTTTTTTTTTATATAATATTTGCTTTGTGCTTAGAAAAAGTCTGTTGAATTCCATATCACCATTTTTACTGTTGGCTTGAGCAGTAATGATTCTTACTTGTGTATAGAATTTACCCTTTGTAAATTCTAAATTCCTATGCACATGTGGACATAATACATACATGCACATACACTTATTTCAGCATAAAAGCAATGTTGTGGTGATATGGATAGGGAATAGGTATTCAAAAACAACATATTTGGAAAGGCCAAAGCCTGAGCTAGAGCGAGATCCCATGTTTAAAAATAGCCCGGCACTGTGGTGGGTGCCTGTCTAGTCTGTGTAGGGGCTAGGCCTTTGGTCTAAAAGTTCAGCTTTTTATTTTTAATTTTTTTAGTGTGTCCATCACCCAAATAGTGTTCATAGTATATTCTAGGTAGGTTTGTGTGTGTGTGTGTGTCTGAGAGAGAGTGAGATGATTTATTTATTTATTTTTAATTTTTTTTTTATTAAATTATAACTGTACAATGATGCATTTATGGGATTCAGTGTACTGATTTGATATACAATGTGAAATGCTTACATTGAACTGATTAACACATTCATCATTTCATTTACTTGTTATGGTAAGACATTATACTGTTTTCTTAACAGTTTTGAAATGTACCATTGCATTGTGCACATTAGGTGAAGTTCACCTTTTAAATTGTGTCTGACACAGGAACACTTCATAATGTTAATTCTGTTCTCTTCCACAAGATCATGTTTTGAATCCAGTTTTTATTTATTTTATTTTTTACTTTTTATTTTTTGAGAGAGTCTCAAGCTGTCACCATGGGTAGAGTGCCATGGCCTCACAGCAGACAGCAACCTCAAACTGCTGGGCTTAAGTTATTCTCTTGCCTCAGCCTCCCGAGTAGCTGGGACTACAGGCACCCGCCACAACACCTGGTTATTTTTTGGTTGTAGTTGTCATTGTTTGGTGGGCCTGGGCTAGATTCGAAACCGCCAGCTCTGGTATAGGTAGCTGGCACCTTAGCCACTTGAGCTACAGGCACTGAGCCTGAATCCAGTTTTTAGCTGTCTTATCCAATTTAGTGTTTTCTGCATCTTGAATAAGAATTCTCTTTAGTTCCTTCAGGTTAGTATTTGTAAGTGATCATATTGGTTTTAGAAAAGGACCAGAAAGAAATTACTGGGCCAGGTGTAGTGGCTCACACCTGTAATCTCAACATTTTGGGAGACCAAAGTGGGAGGATTGCTGAGGCCAGGAGTTTAAGATCAGCCTGGGCAACATAGTAATATCCCAGCTCTATTAAATGAAGTGAAATAAATAATAAAATAGTAAAATAAAATAATAAACATTAGCTGGATATGGGCTGGGTGCGATGGCTCATACCAGTAATCCTAGTGCACTGGAAGGCCAAGGTGGGTGGATTGCCTGAGCTCAGGAGTTTGAGAACAGGTTGAGCAAGAGTGAGACCTTGTCTCTAAAAAAATAGCTGGGCATTGGCTGGACGCGGTGGCTCACTCCTGTAATCCCAGCTTTCTGGGTGGCTGAGGCAGGTGGATTGCATAAGCTTATGAGTTCGAGACCAGCCTGAGCTAGAGTGAGATCCCATCTTTAAAAATAGCCTGGCACTAGGCAGCACCTGTGGCTCAACGGAGTAAGGTGCTGGGGGCCTGTAGTCCCACCTACTCAGGAGGCTGAGGCAAGAGAATTGCTTGAGCCCAAGAGTCCTGAGGTGAGTTATGACACCATGGCACTGTACTGGGGGCAACAGAGTAATAAAAAATAAAAATAAGTTCTAAAGATCATTTTCTCATCTGTAAAATCATGTCTCGTGGGCCTATGGGAGAGGAATAAATAAGTTAATTTATGTAAAATACTTAGTACAGTGCCTAGCATATTGTAAAAGTCCATGGTCTATAACACTGAAACATTATTTGCTATTATTGTTGTTGTTATTTATAGAAAAGTCTTAAAAGTTTCCTTAGATGCCACTCCTACAATACTGATTTGTTGGCATCACTGTTTAAGACTTTATAGTCATGGGTGGCACCTGTGGCTCAGTGAGTAGGGCGCCAGACCCATATACCAAGTGTGGCAGGTTCAAAGCTGGCCCTGGCCAAACTGCAACAAAAAAATAGACGGGCGTTGTGGTGGGCGCCTATAGTCCCAGCTACTCGGGAGGCTGAGGCAAGAGAATCGCCTAAGTCCAAGAGCTGGAGGTTGCTGTGAGCTGTGATGCCACAAACTCTACTGAGAGCAACAAAGTGAGACTCTGTCTCTAAAAAAAAAAAAAAAGTCTCTATGGCCATTTCCTTCCTTTATTTTATTTCCCATCATTGTCAGATATGGACCTCATGTTACTCAATCTTTGGCGTTAGGAAAAGATTACCAGGGAGTGAAGATAGGATAAGAGAGAGAAAATCAATTGTAAAACCTCCTGCCTTTTGGTGGTTATTAATTATAATTTTTTCTTGTTTAGATCTGGGTAAAACACTTTTTTTCTAGACTTCCTAATTTTTTACTTCTTTCGTTTTTGTTTTGAGACAGAGTTGACTCTGTTGCCTCAGATGGAGTACTGTGGCAATAGCCTAGCTCACAGCAACCTCAAACTCCTAGACTCCAGTGTTCCTCCTGCCTCAGCTTCCTGAGTAGCTGGCACAATAGGCATAAGCCATGATGCCCAGCTAATTTTTCTATTTTTAGTAGAAACAGAGTTTCGCTCTTGCTCAGGCTGGTCTTAAACTCCCGAGCTCAAGTAGTCCTCCTGCATTGATTCCTTTGCACTCCTCCCTCTTTCATATTAAAAAATTGTTGTTGGCACTCTCACATCTTGTCACCATGGATTCTTCTTCCTGTGTCTGCCTCCCAAAGTGCTAGGATTATAGGCACGAAGCACCACACCTGGCCTACTTTTTTAGTTTTTTCTAAACTGAAAGAGAACTCTTATGACCTAGTGTTGAATATTTAGTAGATAGTCAATAAAAACCTGTTGGTTTAATTGGCTTTTTTGACTTTCTGTATTAGAGTTAGCTTTTGTAACCTTATCTCTCTTTAGCCATGTTATTTTTCTAGTTTCTAGCTTAATAATTTGGCCTGATTTATTTTATGTCACTTGAAATTAGAATTTACCCGGTCTAATATTTATTTTTCTTTCTTTCTTTCTTTCTTTTTTTTTTTTTTTTTGAGACAGAGCCTCAAGCTATCACCCTGGCACTGGGCAGCGTGCTGTGGCATCACCACTCACAGCAACCTCCAACTCCTGGGCTTAAGTGATTCTCTTGCCTCAGCCTCCAAAGTAGCTGGGACCACAGGCGCCCACCACAATGCCCAGCTATTTTTTGGTTGCAGCTGTCATTGTTGTTTGGCAGGCCCGGGCTGGATTCGAATCCGCCAGCTCAGGCGTATATGGCTAGCACCTTAGTCATTTGAGCCACAGGCACCGAGCCCCCAGTCTGATTATTTCTTATGCTTCCTGTATATTGGGAGAATTTGTGCCCACAGAGCTGACTCTTTAAAAAGCATCCAAGTTGGCTCGGCGCTTGTAGCACAAAGGTTACAGTGCCAGCCAGATGCACCAAAACCTGCAGGTTCGGACCTGGTCTGGGTCAGCTAAACAACAATGACAACTGCCACAACAACAACAAAAAATAGCTAGGCATTATGGCAGACATCTGTAATCCCAGCTACTTGGGAGGCTGAGGCAAGAGAATTGCTTAAGCCCAAGAGTTGGAGGTTGCTGTGAGCTGTGACGCCATGGCACTTTACCAAGGGAGATATAGAGACTCTGTTTAAAAAAAAAAAAAAAAAAAGCATCCAAGTTAACTTGGATGTTCTCTCCTCTGTGTTCATCCTGCTAGTTCCCTCAGGATTCTGAAAGTCTACTTTTCTAAGTTAATTGTCTTTTCCTTTTATAATTCTTTTCTAAAAGTTGATGTCTTCTGGTTTGTTCTGACTAGTTTAGGTCTATAATTATTTTCTTCTTGAGGAAGATCTGAATTAAGAAGTGCATTGATCCCTTTGCATTCTCCCTTTTCCATATTAAACAATTGTCCTTGGCACTCTTATATCTTGTTACAATGGGTTCTTCTTCCTTTTTTTTTTTTTTTTTGAGATGGTATTTTGCTATGTTGCCAGGGCTAGTGTGCAGTAGTGTGATCACAGCTCACAGCAACCTCAGACTGCTAGGTTCAAGTGATTCTTCTGCCTCAGCTCCCCCAAATAGCTGGGAGTATAAGTACATGCCACCATGCCTGGCTATTCTTTCTTTCTTTATTTTTTTTGAGACAGAGCCTCAAGCTGTTGCCCTGAGTAGAGTGCTGTGACATCACAGCAACCCCCAACTCCTGGGCTCGATTCTCCTGCCTCCGCCTCCCAAGTAGCTGGGACTACAGGCACCCGCCACAATGCCTGGCTATATTTTTGGTTGGAGCCCTCATTGTTGTTTGACGGACCAGGGCTGAATTTGAACCCACCAGCTCAGGTGTATGTGGCTGGCACCTTAGCCACCTGAGCCACAGGCGCCAAGCCTTCTTTCTTTTTTTTTATTAAGAGACAGGGTCTCACTTTGTCGCCCTCAGTAGAGGGCTTTGGCATCACAGCTCTCAGCAACCTCAAACTCTTGGGCTTAGGTGATTCTCTGGCCTCAGCCTCCCAAGTAGCTGGGACTACTGGTGCCTGCCACAATGCCTGCCTATTTCTTTTTTGTTGTTGTTGCAGTTTGGCCGGGGCTGGGTTCGAACCTGCCACCCTCAATATATGGGGCCAGCACCCTACTCACTGAGCTACAGGCACTGCTCACATCCTTTTTATATTATTATTTTTGGGATGGGATCTCATTATGTTGTCCTGGCTGATCTCAAACTCCTGGCCTCAAGCAAGCCTCCTGCCTCAGCCTCCCAACCACTGGGATTACAGACATGAGCCACAGTGCCCAGCCTGCCTTCATTCTTCTATCAAATATAAAACTCAACAAATATTCTCTTCCCAATCCCAATGTGTCCCTTATTATTCTGAGAAATTTCACAGATTGTTGAACACAGTGGGCCAGAGAGACCACAGATTTGCTTCCAAGACAATTTTAGATTAAACAAGTTAACTTACAAAGCAGTAAATGTGTTATGCTAACATGAGAGATGCAAGAGGACATAGAAGGTATTCAATTCAAGAGAACAAAGAATACAAGTGATAGGGAAGGATGACAGTTGAGGTGAGGAAAGAATTGGTAGAAAGGAAAAGTTGAAAATAGAAGAAAGCAGGGAGATAATACAGGGTGGGGATTTTATCAGATGAATGCTGCAAGAGAATGATTGTTAGTAATGGAGCATTAATTCTTTTTCTTTCTTTCTTTTTCTTTTGAGACAGAGTTTCACTTTGCAGCCCTTGGTAGAGTGCTACGGCATCACAGCTCACAGCAACTTCAAACTCTTGGGCTTAAGCGATTCTCTTGCCTCAGCCTCCCAAGTAGCTGGCACTACAGCTGCTTGCCACATTGCCCTGGCTATTTTTTGGTTGTAGTTGTCATTGTTGTTTGGCAAGCCTGGGCTGAATTCGAACTTGCCAGCTCCGGTGTATGTGGCTGGCACCCTAGCCACTGACTACAGGCACTGAGCCTAGAGTGTTGATTCTTAGCTGGCTAATAAAGCCACTAGGTGGTACATGAGGAGAAAGTGGAGGGGGTTGCTGACTGGACTTGGAGGTCTTTGTGAAAATGAAGAACCATTGATTCATGAGATAGACAGCAAGACAGATATTCTTTTGTATTTTTTTTTTAACTTTATTAATATATCTTGGAAATCATCCCCTATGAACTCATAGAGTCCTTCCTTAGCATAGTAATACATCATTAATGTAGATGTACTGGGATTTTGTCAATAAATTTCCTGTATATAAATAAGGCTGAGTGCAGTGGCTCATGCCTGTAATCCCAGCACTCTGGGAGGCCAAGGCAGGTGGATTGCCTGAGCTCAGGAGTTCAAGACCAGCCTGAGGAAGAGCAAGACTCTGTCTCTAAAAATAGCTATGCATTGTGGTGGGTGCCTATCGTCCCAGCTACTTGGGAGGCTGAAGCAAGAGGATCGCTTGAGCCCAAGAGTTTGAGGTTGCTGTGAGCTATGATGCCAAGGGCAATACAGTGAGGCTCTGTCTCAAAAAAAGAATTTCCTATATATGTGCACTTTGAGTTATTTCTGATAGTTTGTAATTATAGCAATACCATAATGAAAGCCCCTACACATATGTATTTTAGTATTGCTGGAGATGTATCACCAGGGTAAAAAACCTAAACTGGGGAGTGCTGGTCAGAGGGTAAATGTAAATGTGGTTTTGTCAGATACTGTCAAATTTCCCACCATGGGAGTTTGTGCCATTTTGCCTTCCCAGTAGGAGTGCACAAGAGTGCCTGTTTCTCTATAACTCACCAATAGACTGTTAAGTTATGCTTTGGAATTTTGTATGATTCTGACAGTAAGCAGTATAGTTTTAAGTTTCATGTCTCTTATGAATGAAGGTGAATGTGTATTTCATCTGTTTGAAGGCTATTTTGTTTGTATAATGCAAAGTCTTTCCTCACAGATAATAAAGAGAAAAATATACCATTATAGTGGAGGAACCTAGTCACTTTAACTAAGATGAATAAACATCATATGTCACCTGATGTTTTGCACTAAGGACATAAAATCACTGAGGTATTATTTCTGTCAAATTGGTTTACCTAGATCTAATCACGAGGAAACAAACTGAGAGACATTTCTTCACAACAATTGATACGTTCCTCAAAAATGTCAGTGTCATAAAAAGCAAAGAAGAGTGATTTAACTGTTCCAGATAAAAAGAGACTGAAAAGGAAATGACAACTAAATGCAGTGTGTGTTCCTGGATTGGATTCTGGATTAGGAAAATAAAAAGGACTTTTTTTGACAATTGGTGAAATTTGAATATGTACTATATATTAGATGTTAATATTGTATCAGTGTTAAATTTCCTAATTTTGATAAACATGCTCTAGTTAAATAAAAGAATGCCTATGTTCTTAGAAACATACACTGAAGTAGTTAAGTATAAAGGGTCCTGAAGTCTGCAACTTACTCTCAAATTGTTTAGAGAAGGAAGTATGTGCATGTGCGTGCACGCACTTATGTAGGTGTAAAGAGAAAGAGGAGAGGAAGAGAGAGAAGCAAGCAAATGTAGCAGTGTTAATGAATTAGGTGAAACCTGTATGTGAGTGTACAGGTGTACAGCAGTACACCATTATGTGGATGTACCAAGATTTTGTCAATAAATTTCCTATGTATGTGCACTTAGAGTTATTTCTAATCGTTTATAATTACAGCGCTACCATAATGAATGAGTGATGTAGTGAAACTCAAAAAAAAAAAAAAGTACAAAGAACTATGATAGTGGCAGCATCCAAGTAAGGAAGCCAGAGGAGATTGAGATTAGAGAATTTAAATTTAATATTAATTAGGATTAATTGTAAGCTGTTCTTATATTTAAGACCAAACCACTTTTTCATTTTCCTTGGATATCTTTGCTGAGTATTCCACGTCCACTTTTAGTTATATGTGCTGTTTCATCTTGGTGAGTTTTATTGTTATAATTAGACAGGAGCCAAATATTCAGGGATTCCCTACAATTCTCACTTTTTTTGGACGGGGGATACTTGCTTTCATTTTTGATTCTATCACCAGGGTCTTTTGAGTTCACTTTGGAAGTTATGATCCACCCTGGTTTATTCACTCGAGGGATTTCTTGGCCCAGTGTAAGACACCTGCTAGAACAAGGGAGAGGAAAGGAATCTCACTTTACAAATAAAACTGAGCATTTTTAATATCAGGTAGGTGTGAGCTATGATGTCATAGCACTCTACCCTGAGTGACTGAGTGAGACTGTCTCACTCACTGTCTGACAATGTCAGGTGGTGGAAATAAGATTAGTAAGATTGGCTCAGCACCCATAGCTTAGTGATTAGAGCGCTGGCCACATACACCAAGGCAGGCGGGTTCAAACCGGGCCTGGGCCTGCTACACAACAATGACAACTGCAATAACAAAAAAAAATAGCCGGGTGTTGTGGCAGGCGCTCAAGCAATTCACCTGCCTCGCCCTCCCAGAGTGCTAGGATTACCAGTATAACCCACCATGCCTAACCAATATTATTCTTGGTTGTTGCGGGGTTTTTTTAGTTTTTTTTTTTTTTTTTTTTTTTGAGACAGTCTCACTCAGTCCCTCAGGATAGAGTGCCATGACATCATGAGCTCACAGCAACCTCAAATTCCTGGGTTTCAGCAATCTTCTAGCCTTAGCCTCCTGAGTAGCTGGGACTACAGGTACCTGCCACTACACCTGGCTAGTTTTGTTTTTTCTTTTTCTTTTTCTTTTTCTATTTTTTTTTTTTTTTTTTTTTTTTAATAGAGACAGAGTCTCAGTTGATGGCCCTTTGGTAGAGTGCTATGGCGTCACAGCTCACAGCAACCTTCAGCTCTTGGGCTTAGGTGATTCTCTTGCCTCAGCCTGCCGAGTAGCTGGGATTACAGGTGCCTGCCACAACACCTAGCTATTTTTAGAGATAGAATCTGGCTCTGACTCCGACTGGTCTCAAACCTATAAGCTTAGACAATCCACCCACCTGGGCCTCCCAGAGCGCTAGGATTGATTATAGATGTGAGCCACTGCACCTGGCACTCAAAAAAAACTTTGTAATTAAATTGACCTAGGTTCTCTTACTCTTTTGCTAGGCTAGTAACACACCGAGTGTTTATAATTTTGTGTGACCCTGGGTAATTTATTAATATTTAATATCTCTGAGACTTGGGGTTTACCTGTGAAAAGGAAATAATAATGATATTGTAGTGTTCTATCTAGCAGTGTTACCATACCACCATACCATGTTAGGGACAGTAGTACAGGTTGTAACAGATGCATAGTCTATTAAGCACTTAAAAGCAGTAATAGGCCGGGCATGGTAGCTCATGCCTGTAATCCCAGCATTTTGGGAACCCAAGGTAGGCAGAATTGCCTGGGCTCATGAGTTCGAGACCAGCCTGAGCAAGAGGGAGACCCCCCCATCTCTAAAAACAGCCGGGCATTGTGGCAGGTTGCTGTAGTCTCATCTATTAGGGAAGCTGAGGCTGAGAATCACTTGAGCCCAAGAGTGAGAGGTTGCTGTGAGCTGTGATGCCAGGGCACTCTACCAGGGGTGACAAAGTGAGACTCTGTCTCAAAAAATAAATAATAAAAATAAAATAAATAAAAGCAGTAATAAAAACATTAAAAGTCCATTGGCTTTTATCATTATTATCCACGTATAGTTCGTAGGAATGTCAGTGTTAAATTCTTCTTACCTCTTCTTCCTCCTCTTACAGTGTGCTACCTAACATACTTTAGAGACTTATAACAAATGGTAATTATAATCAATTATTTTTTTGAGACAGAGTCTCACTATGTCACCCTCAGTAGAGTGCTGTAGTGTCACAGCTCACAGCAACCTCAAACTCTTAGGCTTAAGTAGTTCTCTTGCCTCAGCCTCCTGAGTAACTGGAACAACAGACACTCGCCACAATGCCTTGCTATATTTTTGTTGCGGTTGTTGTTGTTAAGCAAGCCCAGGCCAGGTTCAAACCCGCCAGCCCCTGTGGCCAGTGCCCTACCACTAAGCTACGGGTGCCAAGCTGATATAATCAGTATTTAATAAAGTTATATAGGAACTGAAGGTCAGGTTATAATTTGGAATTTATGTGAGGTTTGGAATTTTTATTATAGGTTCTTTTCCTGTATACTTCCTATTTCTCCCAGTTGCCTGGTGTGCCAGGTTCCTCCTAAGTAGAAATGTTTATATCCCTAAACAACCCCTTCTCTCAGTTCCTTAACCATTTTTTTCCTTTTTTAAACCACTGTTTAATTCCATGTTATAATATAGCTCTGCTTCTTTCATTGTATTTTTCAAGATTATTATTGATTGTGTACCTATAACCAAACCACTTTTATTTATTACAGCCAAATCACTTCTCTGAAAACACTCTTGTTCCTTGTAAAGTAGGTTCCCAAATGTGTGTTCTAACTCATTAAGCCCTTTCTTAATATTTTTAATAATGGTTACTATTTATTTTTGAAGAACCTTGCCTGAAGCTTTTTTTTTTTTAAGAGACAGAGTCTCACTTTGTTGCCCTCGGTAAAGTGCTGTGGCGTCACAGCTCACAGCAACCTCCAGCTCTTGGGCTTAGGCGATTCTCTTGCCTCAGGCTTCCTCGTAGCTGAGACCACAGGCACCAGCCACAAAGCCTGGCTATATTTTGTTGCAGTTTGGCCAGGGCCAGGTTTGAACCCGCTGCCCTCGGTATATAGGGCCAGCACCCTACTCACTGAGCCACAGGTGCTGCCCTGAACCTTCTTTCTTTTTTTTTTTGCAGTTTTTGGCCAGGGCTGGATTTGAACCTGCCACCTCTGGTATATGGGGCCAGCGCCCTACTCCTTGAGCCACAGGCACCACCCTGAACCTTCTTTCTATACTTTCTCCAACTTATCTGCCTCTGAGCTGTTTATAACCATGTAAAAATGAATCACAAGTATAATATTTGTCCACTGTGACCCCTGTCTTCTGTACTTTGAATGGGTTACTAATTTGAAGACAAATAAATTGGACAAATACATTCTTGAGAGCCTGGGGTCTCTCCTGCATCCTGTTATTATTAGCTGTGTTACATCAGGCAGATTACCTAACCTCTCTGAGCATTATCCTTCTTATCTGTGAAATGAGTAATGATACCTGTCTCTTAAAGGTGATTGTTAATGTAAAGTGCTATATATTAGTTTCCTGTTACTGCCAGAACAAATTATCACACAACACAAATTTATTGTCTTATAGTTTTATAAATCAGACTTTTGATAAAGGTCTTATCAGGCTAAAATCAAGGTGTTGTCAGGGCTGCATTCCTTTTGGAGGCTACAGAGTAGAAACTATTGCTTTGCTATTTCCAGCTTCTGAAGGTTGCTACGCTTCTTGGTTCCTGCCCCCCTCCTTCATCTTTGAAGCCAGCAGCAACAGGTCTAGTCCCTTTCACACCTCCATCTCTCCAGTTCTTAGAAGCCAGGAAAGCTTCTCTGATTTTAAGAATTCGTGTAATTAGAGTAGGCCCACCTGGATAGTCTAGGATTATCTCTCCATTTCAAAGTTCTGACCTCAGTCACATCTACAAAGTTCCTTTTGCCATCTACAAAAATAACATATTCATAAGTTTTAGAAGATTAGGACATGGACATCTGTAGGAGGCCATTATTCTGCCTACTACAAGTGCTCAGCTTAGCTCTGTGCCTTTGTGAGCCCTTAGTAAGTGGCAGTCATTCAAGGTCCTTGGAATTCTGCAAGATTCCAAGCTGAAGCTGTGACTCCTGGCACGAGTCATTTACAGTGTGCTTGGAAAATGAGAGGACTGGCTCTGTGCCTGTGGCTCAGCGGCTAGGGCACCAGCCACATACACTGGAGCTGGCGGGTTCAAACCCAGACCGGGCCTGCCAAACAGCAGTGACAACTACAACCAAAAAATAGCCAGGCGTTGTGGCGGGCACCTGTAATCCCAGCTACTGGGGAGACTGAGTCAAGAGAATTGTTTAAGCTCAAGAGTTTGAGGTTGCTATGAGCTGTGGGGCCACAACACTCTACCAAGAGCAACATAGTGAGACTCTGTCTCTAAAAAAAGAAAGAAATGATTCTTACCCAGAAACAGTGACCAGAAACATGTGTGAGGTTTCAACCAACTATCATAGGAAAGCAAGAGACCTTAGGTTAGCAAGTAATCTGTAAGTTTGAACAGTGTTTAAGTAATGTATGTAAGTGGAGGACAAGAATGAGTTTCACTCCAGATGAGAATCTGTACAGAACAAAGGGTCGAGGGAAGGAGGCCAGTGTGGTGTTGTGTGCCTGTAATCCCAACTGCTTGGGTGGCTGCAGGAGTTTCACTTGAACTCAGGAGTTCAAGGCTGCTGTGAGCTGTGATCATGCCACTGCATTCCATCCTGGGTGACAGAGCAAAACCCTGTCTTTTAAATAAAGAAAAATAAAAAAGAGGGAAGGAAAAGGCAGAGAACACATTTTCTGACTAGATAGTTGGAAGAGTCAATGTGTTCATATCTTGCAGTTCTTCTCACTAGTCCTACTGGACTCATTTATTCATTTAGGCTGGCCTTGAGGATGCAATGAATACAATCCACAAAGCCTGTGTTTTGCAGAGTTCAATCTGCTGGAAGAAAACAATCAAGTTGACAGAGAGCCACGATGTAGCTTTTAGGACCCCACAGGCAGGGCATGCCTCCCTCCCACATCTATAGGAGAGGGAAGTATCACCTGAGACCTGAAGAATGAATTAGAGCTTATTGATTAGGATGCTTTGGCTCACAAATAACAGCCAACTCAAATTACCTTAAACTATAATGAAATGATGGGCTCACTTAACTGGAAATGTAGGGTAGGTGTTCAGGTTGGTTACTCTGGCCGCTGTGGTTCCATTTTTCTGTTTCCCTGGGCTGGATGCTCCTCTGTGTGTTGATTTCAGGCTGGCTTCCCTCATGGTGGCAAAGATGTGCAGCAGTTCTAGGTGACACTTTAGTACATCCAGCCTGCCAAGGAAGAAAGGCATCTCTTCCATAGACTCTGTTAAGAATGAGAAAACTCCTTTTCCAGAATCTACAAGCATTGTTCCCCCTTGCATCTTTGCATCTGATTGGGGTTACATTTCTGAGCCAATCCCTGTGACCAGTTGAATAACACATCCTATTTGGTTTAGGCCTAAGTTCCTGAACCTGTCATTGTGGCAAGGACAGTGGACTTATGGTTCCTGAAACATATGGTCTGATTTTGGGGCTGGGAGATAAAAATCAATCAAGGAGCTCTTAGGAATGAGGAAGGGTGAAGGAACAAAAGAACAGTATGTAGGAATGCCTAGTGACTGATTCTCACCTTCTGTCTTGTAAGACTCATTGATCCTTCAAACCTTCTGCTTATTCATAGGTCCTGTCATATTTTTTTTAAAGACAGAGTCTTACTTTGTTACCCTCAGTAGAGTGTGTGGCATCGTAGTTCACAGCAACCTCAAACACTTGGTGTCAAGCAATTCTCTGGCCTCAGCCTCTCAAGAGCTGGGACTACAGGTGCCCACCACAACACCTGGCTAG
Organism: Loris lydekkerianus; assembly: GCA_963574355.1. Lineage (NCBI taxonomy): Eukaryota > Metazoa > Chordata > Mammalia > Primates > Lorisidae > Loris > Loris lydekkerianus. The sequence continues at coordinate 109,772 of CAUYPK010107903.1, read as the reverse complement.
TTTTTCTATTTTTTAGTAAAGACTGGGGCTCACTCTTGCTCTGGTTGGTTGTGAACTCGTGAGCTCAAGCATTCCACCCCCCTCAGCCTCCAAGAGTGCTAGGATTACAGGCATGGGCCAGCATGCCAGCTAATCCTGTGTCTTTATAACTCCACCTTCACTGCTATTTCTCTCTGTGCATGCTTCCTGCTTCAGAGACTGCCTCAATCTCTTCGTGTTTCTGATTCAAATCCTCAGAATCAAGACTCTGGCTCAGTTTACCTTACTAGTTCAGGCTCTACCTGCCTGAAGCAAGCTTTAGAAGACCCCCAGGGACTTTGTTTTGTATACTGCTATACCCTCAACTTCTGAACAATACCTGGCATGCAGTAGGTGCTTGATAAATATGTACTGAATGAAGGAAAGATTAGCCTTCCAGTTAATTGGCTGCCCTTGAGTCAAAGGCTCTCTGGGCACATTTTCTGTGGCTGAGGTGACGACCCTTGAAGGGGTTATTGCCATATCCCTTTTAGTGATAAAAGCTGAAATTTATTTATATTTTATTTTTATGACTTGTTTTTCTTTTTTTGGCGACAGGTTCTCTTTCTGTCACCTAGACTAGAGTGCAGGGGCATGATCATAGCTCACTGCAACTTCAAATTCCTGGCCTCTAGTGATCCTCCCACCTCGGACTCTCAAAGTGCTGGGATAAGCCACTGCACCCAACCCATATCTACTGCTTTCTATTATCTGAACTTTAGTTTACTTTTCTGCAAGATGGCATCAATGAAACCTACCCATTGTGGCTCAGAGGTTCCCAATATCAAATGAGATTGTGAATATGAAAGGACTTTATTTCTTGTAAGATGTTAGTCAACGTAAGTCAGTTCTGGCCACTTACAGGTAGCTGGACATCACTGAAAATGGAAAGGCTGGTTTACCTTTCTGAAGGGCTCACTTAACTGGAAGTGTAGGGTAGGTTGAACCTCTGTGTTGAATTCCCCAGGAGAACCTCTAACCAGCTCTCTTCTTGTCCCTTTCAATTTACTCCCCCAGGGTCACTCAGGATGTGTCAACTGTCTGGAATGGAATGAGAAAGGAGAGTAAGTATGAGCCAGAGCACCTGGAGAAGGGAGTAAGGAGGCTGGGAGAAGGAGGTTCCTTCCTTAGTGGATGTAAGGAAAAGAGTGGACCCACGTGAAAAAAGACTGCTGCTCTCTGCTGTTCTTAAGTTTAGGCCATAATTTTTATCTCTGCTGTTCTTAAGTTTAGGCCGTAATTTTTAACACACAATTAAACAACTAATCGTAGATAGATGAAACATTGGGTAACCGAACACTTTATTTTTTTTAAATAAGCAGTGTGCTCAAGGAGTAACAGGAAATTCCTCAAACAAAATGGAAGAGAATCAACTAACATGTATAAGATAACCTTAAATTCTATGACAGCCACTGTTCTTCAAGTTTTGTGTGGCCTGACTCCTTATAAACTGGAAACATGGGATGGGGGAAAGAACCTGGGAGCTTGAGGAAAGACCAGAATCTCTTACTCTGCTTGCAGCTTGCTGGCCTCTGGTTCTGACGACCAGCACACGATTGTGTGGGACCCACTGCACCATAAGAAGCTGCTCTCTATGCACACAGGACACACTGCAAATATCTTCTCTGTCAAGGTGAGCAGGATAAGCCCAGAGCAAATGAAAGGTGACTGGGCTGTGGGCATGGTCATGTCGGCATTTATGTGTCCCATGCACCTGGTGGGGGTCACAGACACCCTAATAATCTAGCATCTGATGGTGATTCCTTAAACCCCATATATTTTCCATCTTCTTCCTCTCTCAGAGCCAAAAGGACAGTTCTAGATGAATTTATGTTTATGTGAATGAGTTTTGTTCTGAACATTCTTGGAAGTTATATGAACGGCCTATCACCTGACCTCTGGGTTTTTTTATTCATCTGTAAAAAGGAAGTAGCTAAGGAAAATCTCCTAGATTCAGGAACAAAGGAATAATAAATCATTTACTTTTTTAAAAACAAAGTAGCAATCCACAGGGTTGATGTGACAGTTTAATGAGATGAAAAATAAAGCCTGTGCCTGGTGCTTTTAGCTGTTCTACCTTTTCTATTTTTTATTTTTTTAAGAGACAGAGTCTCACTTTTGTTACCCTCAGTAGAGTGCTATGGCATCACAGCTCACAGCAACCTCCAGCTCTTGGACTTAGGTGATTCTCTTGCCTCAGCCTCCTGAGTACCTGGGACTACAGGCGCCCACCACAATGCCTGGCTATTTTTTGTTGCAGTTTGCCTGGGTTTGAACCCGCCACCCTTGGTATATGGGGCCGGCACCCTACTCACTGAACCACAGGTGCTGCCCTGTTGTACCTTTTCAGAAGAAATGAAGCTTTCAGTATTTTGGTGGAGGGGAGCTGAGCTAAGAAGAAATAGATTTATACAAGTGTCTTCAGGCCTTTGAAACGTGATGTGTAAATGACATGAAAATGTGTTTTTGTTTTGTTTTTGTTTTTTTTTTTAAGAGACCAGAGTCTCACTTGGTTACCCTTGGTAGAGTGCTGTGGCAGCATAGCTCACAGCAACCTCACATTCCTGGGTTCAAAGAATCCTCCTGGATCAGCCTCCGGAGTAGCTGGGACTATAGGCATCCGCTACAACATCCAGCTAATTTTTCTATGTGTTTGTTTGTTTGTTTGTTTGAGACAGAGCCTCAAGCTGTCACCCTGGGTAGAGTGCCATAGCATCACAGCTCACAGCCACCTCCAACTCGTGGGCTCAAGCGATTCTCCTACTTCCATTTCCCAAGTAGCTGGGACTACAGGCACCTGCCACAACACCCGGCCATTTTTTGGTTGCCACTGTCATTGTTGTTTTTTGGCGGGCCCTGGCTGGATTTGAACCCGCCAGTTCAGGTGTATGTGGCTAGCGCCTTAGCCACTTGAGCCATAGATGCAGAGCCTAATTTGTCTATTTTTGGATCTCACTCTTGCTCAAGTTGGTCTTGAATTTCTGAGCTCAAGTAGTCTTCCTGCCTCGGCTTCCCAGAGTGCTAGGATTACGAGTGTGAGCAACCACTCCTGGCCTTTTTTTTTTTTTTTAAGAGACAGAGTCTTACTCTGTCACCCATGCTAAAGTACAGTGGTACGATCATAGCTCACTGCAGCCTTAAGCTCGTGGACTGAAACAATCCTCCCACCTCAGCCTAGCCTTCCAAGTAACTGGGACTACAGACATACACTGCCACCTCTTCTATTTCTTTTTTCTTTTTTTTTTTTTTTTGCAGAGACAGAGTCTCACTTTATCGCCCTTGGTAGAGTGCCGTGGTGTCACACAGCTCACAGCAACCTGTCGCTCTTAGGCTTAGGCGATTCTCTTGCCTCAGCCTGCCGAGTAGCTGGGACTACAGGCGCCTGCGACATGCCCGGCTATTTTTTTATTGCAGATTGGCCGGGGTTTGAACCCACCACCCTCGGTATCTGGGGCCAGCGCCTGACCCTCTGAGCTACAAGCGCCGCCCACCCCTGCTAAAGTTTAAAAAAAAAATTTTTTTTTGAGACAAAATCTCACTATGTTAATGAACTGGTCTTGAATTCCTGAGCTCAAGAGATCCTTCAACCTTAGCATCTAAAGTTCTAGGATTACAGATATGAGCCCCTACAGCCAGGAAAACATGTTCCTTTTGGTACCAGAGAATAGACCTAGGACTACTAGCCATAGCCTACAAAATCAAATGTGGGCCTGAGGAAAGAATTGCCTAATGATTAGAACTATTTGAGAAAGGTATATTGGGTCCTCAGAAGATACAGTAAGTGTGCTGTCCTAGGTAGTCCACTCACGAGGTACTTTGTTTCCTAGGTTTAAGATTGGAGGAAATGACCTGTAAGGAAGGGCCTTTCCACCTCTGAGATTCTAAAATAGGTTTATGTGAGAGTGAGGCTGTCCTTTGGAAAGCCTCACTAATCTAAGAAATATTGCCCTAATTAATATCAAGAGAATTACAAGATACCTGAACAAGAAGGTAGGTCAGACAACTCAAAACTACTTATTTCCCTAAACTCTTCCTCTTTCTGAAGCTATGATTCTCATCTCCTGTTTGTTCCAGGGACCAATTCTAGATGAATTTCTATGATTTTAGAGACAGAACAATGATGATTCAACTTTTATATGACCAACAGAGACTGCTTTCTGCCACTGTAAAGTGTTAGGTCCAGTACAGTCAGACCTGAGGAAGGGGACCTAAGCCAATAGTTTGGCATCCTAGCGCACAAGATGGCAAGTCCTTAAAGCAGAATTTGACAATAATCTTGACACTCCCTAATGGTAAGACCTTGGCCAAGGCACTTACACATAGCTACCTCTACTGTTAAAAAAAAAAAAGAAGAAAGAAAGAAAAGAAAACAAAACCCCAACAAATTCTTTTCCCTTCAGGTATTCAAAGCACTATAAATATATTTAACCCTTACCCTCCCCCTGGTGGCGACTGCAGTGTGTAATGAGAGTGGCTGCAGCCACAAATCCATCATGAGCACTGACCTATTTTGTCTTTCTTACCCTTTGCCCAGTTGTTCCCCTAAAACAGTTGAACTGATTTAAAACACCCATTCTCTTAAAATACTGAAAGTTATTTTTACTTTAGGACTAATTTATTATTTGGTCCCTAGTTTATAAAATAATCATTGTGAGATGGTATGGCATGTGAGAGTCAGATAGACTTGAATTTGAACACAGTCTGCTGTATTTAGTGTTGAACCTAATTGTTTTTTTGGTAGGTATGTTTGGTTTATTTGTATAGATGGCTACTTTTGGAAAAAAAAAAAAAAAAACCTCTTTTTTTTTTTTTAGACAGATTCTCTCTCTGTCACCCTGGGTAAAGTGCTGTGGCATCACAGCTCACAGCAACCTCCAACTCTTGGTCTTAAGTGTTTCTCTTGCCAAAGCCTCCCGAGCAGCTGGGACTACAGGCGCCTGCCACAATGCCTGGCTTTTTTTTTGTTGCAGTTGCCACTGCTGTTTTAGCTGGCCAGGGCTGGGTTTGAACCTGCCACCCTCAGTATATGGGGCTGGTGCCCTACCCACTGAGCATAGGTGCTGCCCAAAAGAACCTCAAGTTTAAATAGGTTTTTCTAGACTATCAATAAGATAAAGTAATCGTCCTGGTGTGTAGCACATGGTAAATGTGTAGTAAATAGTAACTGCAATTATTATCATACACTCAGGTCCTACTTGGGGAAGAAACAAAGGAAAAGGGTCTCTTAGGTAGTCTGTCTTGGCCTAGGTCAGCACCACTCTGGCAAAGAAAAGGTATGTGGCTTGATTTTGACCTTTAGGCCGCTAGGCTTCTACTCAGTATCCAAAGTTTTTTGGTGGATTTTCTCAGATTAGTTCATTTTCTTATCTGACACAGGCAGGGAAGGGTGTGCTGACGTCCAGGCTAGCCTTTTCTCCCTGGCCAACTCTATTCTCATCACCCACCAATCCCTTCTTCACTCTTCTCCTGAGCAGTTTCTGCCTCATGCTGGAGACCGCATCTTGATCACGGGTGCAGCTGACTCCAAGGTGCATGTCCATGACCTGACAGTAAAGGAGACTATCCACATGTTTGGAGACCACACAAACCGGGTGAAACGCATTGCCACAGCACCCATGTGGCCCAACACGTTCTGGAGTGCTGCTGAAGATGGGCTTATCCGGTAAGAGTCTGGGCCATCAAATGGGGCCTGTGTCTCTGCTGGTCCCACTGCATGGTAGCTCCCACACCCCCTCTGTCCATAGTGCTTCCTTCCAGAGGCCTGGCTCCTTCCCTTATACAGAGGTCCGGCCTCATTTGTCTTCCCAGGGCACTTGTCTGTGTAGGAAATCTCCTGGGAACATTTGCTTACCCCACCCTTACCTTCCTCCCTTTTTATCCTCTCCTCCTGGCCTTCTCTCACCATCACAGATGCCCAGAGTATCTGCTTCCCCAGGGCATTCACACTAAGATTCTCCATCAGCAGTGCCCATAGCTCAGTGGGTAGGGCATCAGCCACATACACCCAGGATGTCAGGTTTGAACTCTGCCCGGGCCAGCTAAACAACGGTGACAACTACAACAACAAAAATAATAGCCGGGCATTGTGGTGGGTGCCTATAGTCCCAACTACTTGGGATGCCAAGGCAAGAGAATTGCTTAAGACCAAGAGTTGGAGGTTGCTGTGAGCTGTGACACAACAGCACTCTACTGAGGGTGACATAATGAAACTCTTGTCTCAAAAAAAAAAAAAAAGATTCTCTATCTCCTCTTTCTTACCCTAAGGAGATTAGCTTGAGTCACCTCTTTAAGAGTGCCTTCTCCGGCTAGGCGCCTAAGGCTCAAGCAGCTAAGGCGCCAGCCTCATACACCTGAGCTGGCGGGTTCAAATCCAGCCTGGGCCCGCCAAACAACAATGATGGCTGCAACAAAAAAATAGCCATGCATTATAGCAGGTGCCTGTAGTCCCAGCTACTTGGAAGACAGAGGCAGGAGACTCGTTTGAGCCCAGGAGTTGGAGGTTGCTGTGAGCTGTGATGCCACAGCTCTCTACCCAGGGCAACAGCTTGAGGCTCTGTCTCAAAAAAAAAAAAGAAGAGTGCCTTCTCTGCTCGGCACCTGTGGCTCAAGTGGCTAAGGTGCCAGACACATACACCTGAGCTGGCAGATTCAAATCCAGCCTGGGCCCGCCAAACAACAATGACGGCTGCAACCAAAAAATAGCCGGGCATTGTGGCGGGTGCCTGTAGTCCCAGCTACTTGGGAGGTGGAGGCAGGAGAATTGCTTCAGCCCAGAAGTTGGAGGTTGCTGTGAGCTGTGATGGCACAGCACTCCACCCAGGGCGACAGCTTGAGGCTCTGTCTCAAAAAAAAAAGAGTGCCTTCTCTGACCGTTTTGTGTAAAGTAGATATCCTTTGTTTCAGTATCCTAATTATATCCTCTGTAACTCTAATTGCTATCTGTAATTACTTTATTTTATTTTTACTTGTTGGTTTACTCTTTTGTCTGTATCCTCACTGAATAGTAAGCTCTCTTAGAGAAGCTCCATGTCTGCCACAACACAGTGTCTGACACATAGAGGTACTTGTTATATTTCTCCTGAATAATTGGTCATTAGGCATGTGTCTGGAGAGTGGGGGAAGCCAGCCAGAAATGGTAAAGTGGACTGTCCCTTTTCTCATGCCTTGTATTGTTACACATTTGTCTCTACTTCCCATCATCTTAAAATAATGTCATTCCTGGGCGGCACCTGTGGCTCAAAGGAGTAGGGCGCTGGCCCCATATACTGGAGGTGACAGGTTCAAACCTGGCCCCAGTCAAAAAACTGCAAAAAAAAAAAAAATAATAATAATAATAATGTCATTCCTTTTCTTTTCTTTTCCTTTTTTTTTTTTTTTTTTTTTTTTTTTGAGACAGAGCCTTCAGCTGTCACCCTGGGTAGAGTACTATGGCATCACAGCTCACAGCAACCTCTAATTCCTGAGTTTAAGCGATTCTCTTGCCTCAGCCTCCCAAGTAGCTGGGACTACAGGTGCCCGCCACATGCCCGGCTATTTCTTTTTTTTTGGTTGTAGTTGTCATTGTTGTTTGGCAGGCCCAGGCTGGATTTGAACCCACCAGCTCTGGTGTATGTGGCAGGCACCTTAGCTGCTTGAGCTATAGGCGCCAAGCCAATGTCATTCCTTTTCATTTACTCCCTTCTTCAGATGTGACCTTAGAACTTCTTCCTTATGTCCCCAACCTGCTTTAATCTGTCTCTCTTGAGTTCCTATAGGACTTTGTGCCCTCTTCCTTGTTACAAAGGAGAAAGATCTAAGTGGTGTATAAACTGTAACACAGTGGTTCAAAGCAAGGCACTGAAGTCAAAAAGACCTGGGGTCAAATCCTCACTCTCTCACTCACTGTTTATCTGGGGCAAGTCACTTTCCCCTTTACCCTCAGTTTCCTCATCTGTAAAATGGGAATAATCATAGTATCTCTCTTGTTGATGCAACTGTTAAAATTGAAATAGCATATACTAAACTTTAACATAGTACTGAGAAGACAGAAAGCACTTGGTCAGTGTTAGGTCCAATTCTATGTTGTATTTGCTGACCTTGACTGGCCAGACTGTACTAGAGCCAGCTAAGTAGATAGTGCATTGTATAAGATCCTAAGCACTTTGGCATAGGCACAGTCAAGGAAGGTGTCCTAGAAGAAGGTGAACATAAGTTGGGCCTTCCAGAACAGAAGGATTTGGATGGGCAAGGAAAATCATGGATTCCCCAGCTTGAGCACAATGTGTGTAGGTAGGGACAGACATGTATGTGTAGGATAAAAAATTCTGTAGTTATCTTTGACCCTCATTTAGAAAACTGGGGAATAAGGTTAGAGGGAGATGTGTAATCTGCTCTTAAAAATCAGGCTGAAGAATTTAGTAAAAAACTTAAACTCATGCTAAAAATATTAAACTCTACAATCTCTATCCACTCTCTGGTACCTGTGTATTAGCTGTAAAAAGCTCCACAGTTTGGAACAGTAGGAATTTGCTGCTGCTGGGTATACTTTTTGGCATTACTTTTGCCATACAGATGGAACTTCTGGGCTTGCCTTGGCCCATGGTATTTTTAGATAGCTCTTAGATGATTTCCAGGTTCTCTTTTCTATCACCTCCATACTTCCTTTGTTTCCTGAGAGAAGCTAGATTAGGAAGAAGCAGAGCAGAGTGGTTAAAATACAGTCAAGAAGCCATCCCAGCTCTGCACTTAACTAGCAGTGTCACCTCAGGCAGGTTATTTAACTTCACTGAACTTCAGTGTTCTAAGGATACTAGGGATAGTGTTAGAACTTAATTAAATAATACATGTAAACCACTTAGGAACAATACTGGGCACAAAGCACGGTCTCATAAGTGTTAGTAATCAGTAGTAGTATGATAGTAAGCAAAAATACTGACACCTTTAAAATAGGTACAGTAGTCTACCTTTGAGGTTCTATTTGTATAAAATACAATGTGTAAGAAGCATACTCCAGCTGCTTGGCACACAGTGGGCACTCAAGAAATAGGAGTAGTTTTTGACCTTTGTATTATTTACAAACAGAGCTAAAGCCCCTCCCAGTCCTCTTGAATAAAAAGGACTTAGTTTGTCCCCTGCCTTCTACTTAAAGATTCTGACCCTCTAACTCTGTCCTCTTTCACAGCCAGTATGACCTTCGGGAGAACAGCAAACACTCAGAGGTGCTGATTGACTTGACAGAGTACTGTGGCCAGCTGGTGGAGGCCAAGTGCCTCACCGTCAACCCCCAGGACAACAACTGTCTGGCAGTAGGGGCCAGCGGGCCCTTTGTGAGACTGTATGACATTCGCATGATCCATAACCACAGGTATGAAGAGTTCAGCCTCCTGAGGGCAAGTTCTTGGAAACCTGCTTTTCTCTGTCTTGTAGCCATGCCCTCTTCTTTATGAGGGGGTTTTCTTTAATTTTATGGCTTAAAAATATTTTGGTTAGTCTGAAGGTGTACCGAGTTATCTCCGATTGTTTGTAGTCATTTACATACCAAACTCCTTATTCTACTTTTCCCCCCTGCTCACTCTGCACGAGAGTAGTTAAAAAAAAAAATTAATCCACACTTGTTTTGGAAAATATGAGAAGTATAATAAATTACTTGTAATCCTATCTCCTGAAAGAAATCACTATATATAATATTTACTGCTAATTCTTTTACTATGATTACTTGTATAGATTTATAATCTTGTATATGGAAGATTTTTATACCTGTAATTTTGTTTTATTAAGAAAACAAAACAAGGATGGTGCCTGTGGCTCAAGGAGTAGGGCACTGGCCCCATATACTGGAGGTGGCGGGTTCAAACCCAACCCTGGCCAAAAACTGCAAAAAAAAAGAAAAAGAAAAAGAGAAAAAAGAAAACAAAACAAAACCACAAAACTAGAATATTCTTAGAATTTCCGCAGTAACCCCGACCAGAGGAGTTCCTCTAGCCAGGGCCACCTTTGCCTATTGGGGCACATGCAGGAATGTCTGTCCTGCTTTGCTTTCATTCATGGGCATGGGCAACCACTGCCAGCCCTCACACACAACATGGCTTAGCATGGGCCTTGAGCCTTGGCGTGCTCATCTATAAAATGGGGATGGTAGGGTGGTCATGAGGCCCAGACATGGTCTTGTCTAGCCACGGGTAGTATTAGGGTATTAACCTATATGATTGTCCTTCCCACCAGAAAGAGCATGAAGCAGAGCCCGTCATCAGGTGTTCACACCTTCTGTGACCGGCAGAAACCCCTTCCAGATGGTGCAGCCCAGTATTATGTAGCAGGTAAGGTCAGCACAGCTCTGGCTCCAAACTCTTGCCTGGATGCTGACCCTCACTGGGAAGCAGGGAGATAGCATGGCATGGTGGTCAAGAGCAAGGGTTTTAAAATCTGAACCAGCTTTTAATCCTGACTCAGCCATTGGCTAGCTATATGACTTTCAGCAAATTTCTTAACCTTGATAACTTTATTCTGTAAAATGGGCTTATAATGAGTGAAATAAGTATATAAAGCAGTTGGTCCAGTGCATAATAAAAGTTCAACATTTGGCTCAGTGCCCGTAGCTCAGTGGTTAGGGTGCCAGCCACATACACTGAGGCTGGCGGGTTTGAACCCAGCCCAGGCCTGCTAAACAACAATGGCAACTGCAAAAAAAAAAATAGCTAGGCATTGTGGCCAGCACCTGTAGTCCCAGTTACTTGGGAAGCTGAGGCAAGAGGATCACTTGAACCCAAGAATTTGAGGTTGCTGTGAGTTGTGATGCCATGGCACTCTACCAAGGACAACAGTGAGACTCTGTCTCAAAATAAATAAATAAATAAAGCCTCAACATTTGAAGTTACTTTTATGATGAAATTGATTGTTATCGTTTTCAATATGGCTTTCACAGTGTCTTGTGCCTTTGAGGGGGAACTGGAAGCCTTACTCTAGAATGACTTGGCTATTCCTTGCAGGTCACCTGCCAGTGAAGCTTCCTGACTATAACAACCGTCTGAGAGTGCTGGTTGCCACCTATGTGACCTTCAGCCCCAATGGCACAGAGCTGCTAGTCAACATGGGAGGGGAACAGGTATGTGCAGCTATGTAAGGAGGCTCTACCTACCACCATCCCATATCCAGCTGCATGCCTTACGTCCACTGCCATGAGGCAGACAAGAAGCAACAGCCTCACTGTAAATGATGTCAGAGTTAAATGTGAAGGTGACATGGTGCCGTTGGAATTCTCAGAGAGATATCCCAGTCTAGTTTTTTCCATTTTCTTTTTTTCTTAAATGAACTAGGTAGATATATAATAATATGGTTTTATGGTTAAGAATATAGGCTTTGGAATTGATAGACTTATCTTTAAATGCTGGCCTGCCATTGACTAGCTGTGTACTGTGACCTTGAGCAAATCTCTTCATTTTTCTGAGCCTTGGTTTCCTCGTCTGGTATTTTCCTAGGAGGAAATCCCTGGGGCTCAGAACGTGCACCCAGGCTATGGTTCAGGGCCAGCTTTGGGAAGTGTCCTTTGATAATAGCAAATTGCTAAACCTTCTTTTTGTATGCTCTAAGTCAGGATATTTGGTAAACCCTCCATAAATTCCTTTATTCTACAAACACTGAGCACTTAGTATGGGACTAGCATTATCATAAACATAAGAGAGACAAATACAAAATATCATCCATCCCCAGGCTGACAGGAGATGTGGCAAATGAAACAGTTGATGGCATTGCAAAGCAAGATGTAAATATATACAAAAGAAACGGGATGGAAAATAGATGGGTGCAGGCCAAACATTCTTGCACCTGTTCCAAGAATCATGAAAAGCCCAGGGGTAGTGCTAGGGTAAATGTAAAATGAGACATTTGACTTTGTGATCTCTGAGGAACTTCCCAACTTAAACATGTGATTCTAATTAAGGGCAGTATTTCAGGCAGGGCTTTGGGTAAATCAAATAGCCCACCCCAAGTGCCAGAGTTAGGAAGATTTTCCTGCTGAGATTTGCTAGAAACACCTCCTAGGCTAGCTTGATGGTTCCATGCTCAATACTCCTTGTGTTCAAAACCTTGGTTCTTGCAAAGCCACATTCTTGCCTCACAGCCTCCATCTCTTTTCTTGACTCGTCAACTCTAGGTCTATTTGTTTGACTTGACTTACAAGCAGCGGCCATACACCTTCCTCTTGCCTAGAAAATGCCACTCCTCAGGGGGTAAGTTCTCCCTTCGGGTATCTGTGCTAAGGTATTATATAGGAAAGCTTGCGTATACACTGCCCTTGCTGAGAATCCTTCCCCTTACTCTGAACTGTGGCTGTCATCCCCCCTGAAAGAGCAGATCTCTGAAATAACCCTATCTATGCAATAAGAAGGAAGATTTCAATAGTCAGAGCTTTGTCTTACGAGTTTTGCAGCACAGCCCATTTCAGTTCCTTCTGAAAGGGCGGTTTCTTTCCATGGCTTGGCTCTTGTAGTTCCCTTCTGCTTTTCATTCTGGCTTAGTCTTCTCATTGACTTCTTCCTGGGACCTACAAACTGATTTAGGTACTTTCTTACCTCTTATTCCCATTCCCAGCCCCACCTCAGACTAAGGGTAACATTGCCAAGTTGAAGCTATGTCTCTTACTGGCCAGCAGAGGGTGTACAGGCTTTTCTCTATGCCATCACCTGCTGATGTGTCAGAATTTGCTTTGGGGATGGATTTTACCCTGAGAGAACAGTCCCACAATGGAATCATCCACCCCAGTGACGGAAGCTGGAGAGCTACCAAGAAGAAATAAGGATCTCTTCCTGATTTTTTTTCTGTCACTTTCTCCCCATTCCCTCCTAGAAGTCCAGAATGGCAAGATGGCCACAAATGGTGTGTCCAATGGCTTGCACCTTCATAGCAACGGCTTCCGGCTGCCAGAGAGTAGGGGACATGTCAGGTGAGGCCAGCTGACTTGTCCTGCCCTCCAAGCCCCAGTTACATCTATGGATTGGAAGGAAGGACATGTCCTGTAAATCTTCTCTTGACGTATACCCAGGAATGCATCCCAGAGGGTGGGGAACAGTGCACTGAGACTTCTCAGAGGGTGGTTAGTGGTCCCAATGCAACATCTGCTTATTAGGATACCAGTCATGCTCAGAAAGAAGCTCTGGTCTCTTGGTACCAGTAGCTGTGGTCAAGACAAGGGGCTAGGTGCCTCTTAGCACTGAGCTTTCTCCAAAAAGGAGTTCCACACAGATGGGCCTCTCCATTATATTAACCCCCATCCTGTAACATATTCTTGCCCCTGTTCTCTGCCAGGCCTTGTTGCTGGGCTTTGGATACAGAGGTGCTCAAATTTTCTAGCCCTCCAGAGAAACAGAATTCTTTGTAGGTGTGATTTGATGTTCATGGGGTTCAGCTTCAAGGCAGGTGGTGTCAGCTGCTGTCATGCCCAGGAGTTTTAAGAATTACCTTAAATTTGTCCAAGCAGCTTCATTTTTTCTCATCTTTTTACTGGTTCAGAGTATTTGGGATGATTCCTATTCTCTATTGTGGTAATAGGTAATAACCCAGGCCAGGATAGGAACAGTCACCTCTTTTAGGTGGCAGTGCAGTTCCCAGGGGCCAAGAAAACATGAGTGGGTCTCAGGCTAGGATATAGACATCCTGAGGGGCTGCTCTGACCACCTTTGACTGGTGTGATTTGGTTCTGTTTCCCTTACAGTCCCCAAGTAGAGCTTCCCCCATATCTGGAACGTGTGAAACAGCAAGCCAATGAGGCATTTGCTTGCCAGCAATGGACCCAGGCCATTCAGCTTTACAGCAAGGCCGTGCAGAGGGCCCCTCACAATGCCATGCTTTATGGAAACCGAGCTGCAGCCTACATGAAGCGCAAGTGGTAAGTGGGCAACGCAGAGGGTACCTGGGTTGGGGCAAGGGATGAGGCAACTGGACCAAAAGGCAGTGAGCCTGATGGAGCTGAGTTGCTGAGACATACAGGGAAGGATCCTACGTTCTCATACACCTTCTTGGCCACGGCCTTTCCTCCCCACCTCCAGGCTAATGGTAGGCAGGTGCCTGACCTATTAATCAGGAAGTCTCAAGCACAAAGAAAGCTCATAGTTAAGGGGCACATGTTTACAAATAGTTCCTACATGGTGCTTTGTTATAATATTCTGTGGCCACTAGGGAAGTAGTTGAAGGGATGGTTAATCCCATCTGTTGGAAAATTGGGCATTGGATTGGACTTTGGAGGAGCAGTGGAATCTTGCCAGGTGGAAATGAGGGTTTTGGTGAATTTGCTTGGTATGTGTCTAAAATACCTATAGCTCCTTGCACCTAGGACTTGCTTTCTGTTCTGTAAGACCAGGGGTGTCCAACCCATGGCCCGTGGTCTGCATGCAGCCTGGGATGGCTATAAACATGGCCCAACATAAAATCATAAACTTGCTTAAAACATTATGAGATTTTTTTTTCATGACTTGTTTGGTGGAACTCAATTCAATTGTGCAGTTCTTGAGTGTGAACCTTATAGACAACATTGTGGTGCAATGTCCCATATAATAAACAAACTTATGCTCCTGTCATTTGTGCACAAGCATGGCCTCAGTTTTACAGTGGTATGCAGCTTCCAGTATGTTATCTTCCAAGTGCAGACAGCTAATTGACACCATCAGATATTACCTGAGCTTGTGGTAACTTGGCAAGGCAGCGGTTATCAATAATCTTTCAACCTACCTTTGCAATGTTAGGTGTTTAACATTATTTAGGAGTCAGGTAAGCATTAAGGGTACTTCCACACTGTGGTGGCACCTCACACATTGCCTGTGGCGCTTTACAGTCAGCCCTCTGCCTTGTGCTGCATTGGCAGCAGTGATGTGGAAGGGCCCAAACCGTGCCTTCTATATTCCTGTCAATTTTCATAACAAAAGTAAATATAGTCCCTTATCTATTACGTTTTTAATCTCATTATGGTCTCTACAACGGCTCAAAAGAAAACAGAATCCAATAAAAGAAAAATTACAAGTGAAGGAAGATTGTTCAATGAAAAGTGAACAGATGACTACTTTCTTATTGAGGCAAATAGTAAAGCACTCTGCTTAACTTGTAGGGAATTTGTGCAAGTTTTCAAAAACTATCATTTGAAAAGACATTATATGCAATAAAATGCTGCCAGATTGCATACATGTGAAGAATTGTGTCATAAGGACAAAATAGTAGAACTAAAAAAAAGTCTGTCTTCTCAACAAAAAAATTATTTTAGAGTTACAACTCAAGTTCTCTCACAAGTTACACTTCCACCCTTTCGCTATCTGATCACCAACCATGGTGGTTGGCAAGAACTAGTGCCTTATGAAAGGCATCAAAAAGGGATCAAGAAGAAAGTGGTTGATTCATTTTGTAAGAAAGATTGGTATGATGTTAAGGGATTTGCTGTGTTAAATATAAGAAATTTTGGAAGAACACTAGTCACCAGGAGTCAAGAAACCAAAATTGCATCCGATAGCCTCCATGTCTTTGAAGTGAGTCTTGCTAATCTGCAGAATGATGAAGTTGCATTTAGAAAGTTCAAACTGATTACTGAAGATGTTCAGGAGAAAAACTGCCTGACTAACTTTCATGACATGAATCTTACCCGTGATAAAATATGTCCCATGGTTAGAAAGTGGCAGACTGTGATTGAAGCTCATGTTGATGTCAAGACTACTGATGGTTATTTGCTTCATCGGTTGTTCTGTGTTGGTTTTACTAAAAAAATCCAACGATCAGATATAAAAGACCTTTTATGCCCAGCACCAACAGTTTTGCCAAATCTGGAAAAAGATGATGGACATCATGACCAGAGAGGTATAGACAAATGACTTGAGAGAAGTAGTTAATAAATTGATTCCAAGACAGCATTGGAAAAGACATAGAAAAGCCTTGCCAATCTATTTATCCTCTCCATGATGTCTTCATTAGAAAAGTAAAAGTGCTGAAGAAACCCAAGTTTGAATTGAGAAAACTCATGGAGCTTCACGGTTCTAGAAAAGCTACTGAGGATGAGACACGTGGTAAAGTTGAACAGACTGATGGATGTGAACCACCAGTCAAAGAATCTGTTTAAAATTCAGACATTTTTTTTTGTCACCCTGGGTAGAGTGTCATGGCATCATCATAGCTCATAGCAACCTCAGTCTCTTGGGCTCCAGAGATCCTCTTGCCTCAGCTTCACAAGTAGCCGGGACTACAGGCAAAAATTCAGACTTTTAATACTGACAAATAAAAAGTCCTATTTGTGGGGGGAGAAAAGTTAACAACTCAGATGGATTCCATTATAAAAGCTAGTTATGTGGGACAAGGTGTGATGGCTCACCCCTGTAATCCTAGCACTCTGGGAGGCCCAGGCGGGTGGATTGCTTTAGCTCACAGGTTTGAGACCAGCCTGAGCCAGAGCAAAACCTCATCTTTTAAAATAGCGGGCATTGTCGTAAGTGCCTGTAGTTCCAGCTATTCAGGAGGCTGAGGCAAGAGAATCGCTGAGCTCAAGAATTTGAGGTTGCTGTGAGCTATGATGCCAAGGCACTCTACTAAGGGTGACCAAGTGAGACTCTATCTCCAAAAAAAAGCTAATTATGTGGTAGCATATTTAGTAGTAAAAATGCCATTTACTGATGGTGAGTTTATTAAGCAATGTATGGAAACCATGACAGATACAATTTGCCCTGAAAAAAAGGAGGGATATTTCTAAAATCAGTTTGTCTCACCAGACTATATAGCCAGGCAAATTAAAGAAATTGGAGGACAGCGCCTGTGGCTCAAGGAGTAGGGCGCAGGTCCTGTATGCCAGAGGTGGTGGGTTCAAACCTGGCCCTGGCTAAAAACTGCAAAAACAAAACAAACAAAAAACCCTAAATATTAAAAAAAAAAAAAAAAAAAGAAAAGAAAAGAAGAAGAAAGAAATTGGAAAATCTATTGAAAGAAATTTGGAGAGTAAAGCTTCTAATTTTAAATGTTACGCTTTGTTGATGGATGACAACACTGATGCTATAGATATGGCTCAATTTGCCATTTTTATTAGAGGTATTGATGACGAATATAATGTCACTGAGGAAATGGCTTCTTTAGTGCCATTAAAAGACATAACTACATCAAGAGATTTATACAAAACAGTAAAAAATACGTTAAAGCGATTTTCTTTGTCCATTGTCAACATATCTGATATAGTTACTGATGATGCCCAGTGATGATAGACAGGTAAAGAGAGGGCCTTGTACAATTAATAGAAGATGATGCAGTTGCTGCCCTAAACTCACATTTGATGAAGTATCGTTGCATAACACATTCAAGAAAATTTATGCACAAAAGCTTTAAAAATGGATGTCACACAAATTGTCATCAAGACTGTGAATTTCATAAGAGCCACGGGAGTGAATCATTGCCCATTCCAGGAATTCCTTAAAAGTATTTTTTTTTTTTAACTTTTTAAAATTTTTTATTGTTTGGGATTCATTGAGGGTGCAAAGAACTAAGTTACACTGATTGCATTTGTTAGGTAAAGTCCCTCTTATAATTGTGTCCTGCCCCCAAGAGGTGTGTTACACACTGTGATCATCCCCAACCTTCTGCCCTCTCCCTGCTCCCTCATTCCCCTGCCCCCCACCATGTATTGGATAATCTACTACCTTCATATTAGAAATGAGTACATTGGATTCTTCTCCATTCTTGTGATGCTTTTCTAAGAATAATGTGTTCCAACTCCATCCAGATTACTACAAAAGATGTGAAGTCTCCATCTTTTTAATGGCTAAATAGTATCTATGAACTGTTAGTATATATGTATATATAGTATATATGAAGAACTCATCTACCGGCTGTTTCCTGCTTGACGGATCTACTTCCAGTCAGGCTTGGGAAGTTGCACTAGGCCTCAGGCACATGGCAGGGCCCAACAATTCCCTCTTTTGTTTTTTGTATGGCGGATAAACATAGCCCCTGTCAAACATCAATGGTTTGGTCCCTGTCTTAGGTTGACTGAACGCAGAGTGATCTTACCCGTCTTTGGGTACTATGAATGTAATCCACCGTGCAGCCTCTCCATATCCTGTCTTAGGTTGTACCAGCTTTGGGAGTCTTACCCATCATTGGTGTTATGGAGGGCTGTGAAGAATAATAGTTAGATTCTTGGTCAATGAGCCGGTGATATTGGACCTCGACCTGATTTAACTGCCTCTATTTAAGCACTGGGGATAGAACTTTGATCAGTCAAGGCTCTTACCCATGGGAAGCTTACATTCTAGTGGAAAAGAATTTAATGTTTATTATTATCAAAAAATAAATAAACAGCATAACTTTGGATAGTGACTATTGCATTGAAGAATATTAAGTGAAGTCCTCTAAGAGTGCATGACTCCTAGGAGGCAACATTAAATATGGTAATTGGAAAAGAAATTTCTGAGAAAGCAATAGTACAAGAAGCCAATCTGAAAAGGCTATATACTGCATAATTCCAACTACATGACTTTGGAAAAAGTGATACTAGACACAGTTAAAAAGATCTGTGGTTGTCAGGGATTGGGGGGAGAAGGGATGAACAGGCAGAGCTCACAGGATTTGGGGATAGTGAAACTATTCTGTATGATACTATAATGGTGAATACATACCATACATTTGTCAAAACCCACAGAGATAATGAGAGAGGCTATGCATGTATAGGAGCACAGGGTTTATGTAAAATCTGTTCTTTCCTCTTCATTTTTCTATGAATCTAAAACTTCTCTAGAAGAAATTAACTCTTTTTAGAAGAGTCACTTGTTAAGCAAATTAAAGACTAGATACTAGAACTGTCTTAAATTAAAAAAAAAAATTAAAAAGACACAAGTGAATTCAAAGTGTGAACCTCCAGTTGATGCTTGTTTGAAAATAAGTAAAACATATGTAATAGAAAATTTGGGAAACAATTTAACAATTTTAATAGTAGCTATAGATTGTTGGTAGGAATTTTTCCTTAGTTTTCTTGGTCTGATAATAAATTTTGATTATAGAAGAGAATGCCTTACATAGACATAGTCATTTATACTTAGTTCAAAGAAGGAAATTTATGTTTCCAAATTATTTGCAAATAAATCAAATACAAAGATATTAATTCAGAAAGAGATCAAGTATATTTCAAAATAGCAAGAATTATTGAATGTATGCTGGTGATGGGCAAACAGATGTTCACCATTTATATGTTTCTGCCATGTTTGAATTTTTTTTTTTTTTTTTTTTTTTTTGCAGTTTTTGGCCGGGGCTGGGTTTGAACCTGCCACCTCCAGCATATGGGGCTAGTGTCATACTCCTTTGAGCCATAGGTGCCACCAAAATTTTTATAGTAAGAAGTTGGCATTCAAATATGTAAGATAAAACACTAAGATGAAACAGTTATTTTTAATGGCGAAATGGCAGGTATTATTTATTTTTATATTTCAGCATTTTCTACCTTTTCATAATGCATAATTATTCAATTATTTTAGATTTAGTTCATCTCCTTTAAATACACAAGTCATTTTTATTTACTATGTAATAATCCAACTTCATTAGAAGTTATTTTAACACTTTTCTCCCTCTCACCATTCATACACAATAAATAATTTACTTTAAAAAATTCATGAATCAGTCTCATGTTTCATCTCACTCAACTCATGTACATCAATGATGGCAATTTGTAAATTAGTATGACAGGAGGCTAAAGATGAAATCAAAAACAATTGTCCTCTTAAAAGTGGGTCCTTAACTTTTGGAATGTTAACTAAGTAATGTCCCCAAAGACCTTCCAACAGAGATTATGCATTCTTTACAGAGATGTTCCCAAAACCTGCTGTTAGAACCTAAGCAAACATGAAAAACCATGATACCAATAATTGTCTACATAGTTTGACTCTTTAGGGAGTTCTTTGCCATTGGTCAGCTTTAATTAGTCCAAAACCCAGCAGGAAATTGTATGGTTACTGCTGCCTTCTGTAGCCAGAGATATATTCAGCCAAGTTTTACCCATAACAGGCCAACAACAAAAGCAATTTTTTTTTAATTTGTTTTTTGTTTTTTTGTTTTGTTTTGTTTTGAGACAGAGTCTTATTCTGTCTCCCTAGGTAGAGTTCTGGGTCATCATAGTGTTGTCAGAATTTCTTCCTGCCATAGGTCTTTAGTCTTGGAGATTGGAAGAATTAACTCAGGGCCCACAGAGATCAGTGATAAGATAGAATTTTATTGGATAGAATGGAATAGAGAAAAGAGGAAAAGTACCAAAGCCAGGGGTGGGTGGGGGGCAGGAGGCAGTGAGGGTGTTAGTTCCAAGTGGGAAATACCTGTGTGAGTCTTTTGTTTAGCTTTTATAATGCTTTTTGGGAGTTACATTTCACTGGGACTTGTGAGACTTCAATGCTGATTGACAACTGAATGAAGGTATTTAACAGATCAAGGCAGTTCTTACTGCTGGGGGGGACGGGGATGGCTGAGGGGCTTCTGAGAGTGTAGTTTGGAGAGGAAAAATCTGCACAGGCCTGGAAAATAAATTAATTGTCCAGTCCTGAGTGGGAGAAACCCTGCATCAATTGCTTATAGTAACCTGTACTTCCTGGGCTCAAGTGATCCTCTTGCCTCAGTCTCCTGAGTAACTGGGACTGCAGGTGCCTGCTACAATGCTCAGGTAGTTTTTCTAGTTTTATTAGACTTAGGTCTCATTCTTGATCAGGCTGGTCTTGAACTCCTAAGCTCAAGCAATCCACTTGCCTCAGCTTCCCAGAGTCCTAAGATTATAGGCATAAACCATTGCCTACAAAAGCAATATTTTAGAAATAAACTTTTAGTTTTGGAGTTGTCCTAGATTTACAGAAAAAAATGTGAAGATAGTATGTCATGTTCAAGTACACCCTACAACCCAGTTTTCCATACTATTGATACAGGATTCCTCAACTCGGACTGTACAAGGATTCCTCATTCTCTAGGCCCAGGTAAGCTCAGAAATCAGACCCCCATTTCCAAGCACAGACTCCTTTTCCAGGCCACATCCTCTGGGCTCTAAGAAGATCATGAACACAGCAGCCTGAGAAGTTTTCTGGGTGGTTCCACCTTGAGTAGGGAACACACACCCTAATCACTTCTCTGAGACAAAAACTGTGAAGACATAATAACCTTGCCCAAGACTGCATTCAAATTTGAAAGGATATTTTTCCATCTACCAAATCCTAGCCAAGATGTAATTCTCCACACAATATGTATCCCTAGACAAAGGACCCATGAGAAAGATTTCTGACTTGGGTCTTCCCCTTTGCCAGAAGCTCTGGTGCTTTTTTAACTGCTTCTGTATTCCTTTCTGTCTCATAAAATCCTGTATTCCTAGTAATCTGTGGTCCATGGGTTTATTCTGACTCCCTAAGACCAAGGATCTACTGAAGAAAGAAATTCTGCTAAAAGTAAAGTGTCATTTTATCACATTTTATCAATAACAGAGGATTTTTTTGTCTTTTTTTTTTTTGATATTCTACATAGATATTCATGTCAACTGTGAACAAAAATGACTTTCTTTCTTTCCAATCTGTATAAATTATTTCTTTTTCTTATGTTATTGAATTAGCTAGAACTAATTTCTTACTGACTACAAATAGTGAAAGAGGACATTCTTATTTTGTCACTGATCTCAGAAATGCATATAGTTCCTCATCCTTAAGTATGTTATCTGCAGTTTTCTTTTTAAAGTAGGTAGTCTGTATCAAATTGAGGAAGATCTCCTGTATTTCTAGTTTTCTTTTTTTTATTTTTATTTTTATTTATTTATTTATTTATTTTTATTAAATCATAGCTGTGCACATCGCTATGATCATGGGGCATTATACACTAGTTTCATAAACCGTTTGACACATTTTCATCACACCGGTCTACGTAGCCTTCCTGTATTTCTAGTTTTCAACTTTTTGTTATTAGGCCCCCAAGCAAGAGAATCCTGTCTTCATAGGATCCTTTGTCTCTGCTCATCAGGTGATTTTTTTCTAAAATCATCTGATTTTCTAAAAGTTTTGATTCTTTTAAACTAGAAGGACTCAAAGAACTTAGAATAGCAGTCATACTCCCAGTTATGGTTTATTATAGTAAAAAGTGACATGGGATTGCCATGTTCAGGACTGGACTGGGACCCCTATTTCCTTGGCTGGGGGAGCTCAGAAGTCAGTCTCATCACAGCCCCCCATCTTCAGATAGAAACAGGCCCTTTCTAGACTGAAATCTCTGGACTCAAGAAAGATCACAAAAAACGTAACCTGATCTGGGTGATTCCTCCTGAAGTATAAACACATACCCTACTGCCTCACCTGGGGTCAGGAATGCAGGGACCAAATTCCTTTTCTAATTTTTGGATTTTTTTTTTTTCCTTGCAGACACCTGATCAATAGTGACATGTTACAGATTTACTTTCCTAAAACTCTTGCCAGCAGGATAGGAAAAGCAGTATATAAACACCCAGACAGAAGATCCACTTAGACTTCTTACTTCCGCCCTCATTTCCATTGCAGGAGGTTCTGTTCTCCCTCTTTCCCTTATCTATCTATTTATCTTTCAATAAACTTTGTCCTTTTGCTTACTCCCTTGGTCCACAGTTTCATTATTCAACACCCCCCCCCCCCCCCAGAAAAAGACTTGACACAGATAAACTCTGGCTACAAAAAGATGCAGATTAAAATAAACAAATGGAAAAGGTAAATAAAGGAAGCCCAGAAGAAGCCAGGTATAACCTTCTGTTTTCCCTCCTAAAGGAGTCACATGAGGAATGCTTCATTCTTCTAGCAATGATGTTTGATAGCACATGTGAAATAGTGTTCCCTGAACCTTCACGTCTAGGGATTTTATTGGGAGTGGGCCATGTAGGCATGCAGCCCCTGCATGACTGACCATAACAACTTAGTCTCAGCCGCTGAGAGACCAACTTTATATAGCACAGCCCATGACTTCAGGCATGCATAAAGAAGCATTTATCATAAGTCCAGTTGTTGCAGGAAGGTGAGGCCCAATGGAGAGAAAGACCACTGAAAAACCAAAATATAGAAGAGCTTTATTTCAGCCAGCAGAGCCGTGGCAGACTAAAAATCCAAAAATGGCCAGGCTCCCTGACTCGCTCTGTCTTTTCCTTTTTTCTCCAGTTAAAGGCTCCTTGTCCACAGTTACCCTTTTCATTGGTCAGTTTGAACCAAACTGGAGAGGCAGGGTTGAGCTTTTACAGAAATGCAGGCTTTTACAGAAGCAGAAGCAAGCATTGGTTTCCATGTCTCAGGAAGTTAAGTTTCTACTAATTCCTAAGAGCTGGGTCACCACAGGGAGGACTTTGTAGGTCTCTCAGAACTCACTTTTTCTGGGTATCCTCTCTCAATATTGTTAGCATGAATCATATGGCCAAACTGATCAACTGTACTTCAGCTACACAAAAACACTCTTACCAGATGGGCTGGACAGCAATCAGTCCTGCTTGAGACAATCTTTTCTTTGGAACTCACAAGGTATGAGCAAACCTGGCCTGCTCAGTTAATCCTTTACTGCACAGATGTTAGAGTAATGCTGATTTCATTCAATGTGTGAGTGTCTCTCTGCTATTATTCTATGGAAAATATTGTGAAAAAATTCTAATATTATTTTATTCTTAAATGTGATAGAATTCACCAGTAAAACCACTGGCCTTGGTGCTTACCTCTTCAAAAGGTTATAATAGAGTTCATTTCTTTTACACTTATAAGGCTTATTTGGATAATATTTTTCCCCTTGTAAATTTTGGTAGTTTGTATCTTTCAAGGAATTGGTCCATTTTAAGTTACTAAATTCGTGGACGTAGAGCTATTTGTATTCCCTTATTACCCTTTTAACATCCTTGGGATTAACGGTGATGATTCCTATTTTATTTTTGACATTAGTGATTTGTATCTTCCCTTTTTTCTTGTTCATCATGACTAGTGATTTATCACATTTATTTATCTTTTAAAAAATAATGGCTTTTGATTATGTTGACATTCTGTGTTATCTTTCTTTTTCCAACTTTATTGATTTCTGTGCCAGTTCTTATTATCTCTTTCCTTCTTCATTTAGTTTTATTTAGTTTTTCCTTTTCTAGTTTCTTAAGGTAGAAATTTAGGTTATTGATTATATATGTTATATATATATTTTTTTTTAATTTCAGAATGTTAGAGGGGTACAGAGGTTTTGTTTACATACTTTGTTTTTATACAGAATGAGTCAGTTACACAGGCATGTGTACCCTTCACTCTGATAGTGTGCACCAAACCCAATAGATGTGAATTTACCCAGGCCCTTCTCCCACCTCCCCCAGCTTGAGTTTCATTGTGATTTACTTCCATATTTGCACTTCAGGATTAATCGATTAATTCCAATTTGGTTTGGAGTACATGCATTTCTTTCTCCATTCTTGTGAAGTTTCACTTAAAGAATGGTTTCCAGTTCCCTCCAGGTTATCCAAAAAGACACTAGATCACCATTGTTTTATGGCTAGATACTAATAGTATGCATATTAGTATGCGTATATCGCATTTTATTAATTCGTTCATATATTTCTGATCACATGCTTCTAATGGTATACTATTTGTTATGTAATGCTATGTACATTTTCCTGTCAGCATTGATTTTACTATATCCCACAAATTCTGATAAGTTGTACTTCCATTTTTGTTTCCTTCAAAATACTATGAATTTCTCCTGAGACTTCTCTTTGATCCATCTTTTATTTCAAAGAGTATTGTTTAATTTTCAAATATTTGAGAATTTTATTAGCTATTTTTTCATTATGATTTCTACCTTAATTCCATTGGTCTGACAGCATACTTATATACTATCTATTATTTTAAATGTGTTAAGTTGTGTTTAATGGCCAAGAATGTGGTCTATTTCAGTGAATATTTCAGGTAAGCTTGAGAAGAACGAGTTGCAACTGTTGACAGATGCAAGATTCTATAAATAATAACTAGACTAAGTTGATTAATAGAGCTGTTCAAGAAAACTAGCTTTAATACTTGTATGATTCTTTGATCTATCAATCACTAAAAGAGGACTATTGAATTCTCAAAAGCCAATGGGCTTTCTATTGCTTTGATGGAATTACCAGTTTTTGCTTCGTACATTTTGCTGCTTTTTTTATGCAGATGCATACCACTTTAGGATTCTTGGAGAATTAATCCCTTTATCATTAAATAGTGCCCCTCATTATCCCTAGTAATTTCCCTCGTTTTAAAACCAGCTTCTTCTGAATCAATGTAGCTACTCTGTTTTTTGTTTATTAGTATTAGTATCATGTACTTTTCTCCATCCCTCATTTTTAACCTTTCTGAGCATCCATACTTTTAGGTTTCCTATGGACAATACACAGTTTTGTTCATTCTGGCAATGTCTTTTGATTGGTGCATTCTCACTTAGAAATTATTCATAAAGTTGAATTAATATTTAACATTTATGTAACTTTTAAATATTCTTTGCACTATTCTTTGTTTTTTACTTTTCTGATTTCTCTAGATTGCATTAAGCATTTTATTAAATTTAATTTTCCTTCCTCTATTAGTATAGTAAGTAAACCACTTTTAACAATTAAGTGATTTCCTTAGAGTTTGTAATAATACATATTTTAAACTAACCCTGTCAACCATTTTACTTATCCATATGCTAAAATAATCCAATATATTGTTACTAATATTACTGACAAATACTTATCTTTTAGATCATTAAAATAAAATTATTTGAGTTTTATTTAAAAATTTTCTAATAAAATTGAGATATATCTCATATACTGGCAGGTGGTAAACAACTCATAGTTGCTTCATGAGCTGATTTCGCTCATTTAATAAATGAAGAAAAGTGTATTACAAATTCAGTCATAGAATGTTGTGACATTACAGAGAATAGGAAATAGAGTCAGGATTTGGTCAAGAGATTGTTAGATTTCAAAACTGATCTTTATTTAAAAGCACAAATTAAGAGTCTTAATAATAATCCTAATAGTAATTACCTATACTATTTTAGTGTAAAATTGTTTTGTGAATATTAAACTTACACTTTTTATTTATTTGTTTCTTCAGAAACATCTCTTTAGTATAACTCTACACAAACACTGGAACTGAAAAATACTTTATTTTTATGAAATACTTTTATTTTATGCTTACTGTTTTTTGTGTCTTCTTGTGAGTTCACAAACTCAGTGGAATGAAAGGGGGTAATATGTTCTGCCACTCAGAAATTACTACTCACACCAAAATCATAGCTTAGTTTCTTCTCAAACCACATGTTGGCCATTTTCAATCACAGACTCAGTGATTAAGAATGTAATGACAAGGAGACATGAGTAAGGAGCAATTCAAATAAACAAAGTATTAAGATGTTGTGATATGCTTATAAAGACTAGCAACATCTGGAATATTCCAACTGGGTTTTATAGATAATGCACTCTTTCTTTTAATAAGAGCTTTAAGCAACATAAAATACAAAAAAGGCAAAAGTATTATTGAGCTCCTCTGTTGTTTTCCCTTTGTGTTCTGGCATATGCCAAGGTCTGAGATTTTTTTCTTTATTTCAATGTATTGTATTCACTACTTCTGACTCATGTTAGATATCAATCTTCTTTATTAAAGAGAATCTATCTTGTTTTCCAATAGTGTCATTCTAATCAAATCTTGATGAATTACTTGTCGCATAGGACTATTCACTTAGATAACTTTCTATTTAAAAGGAGAATATGAAATGTTACAGAGGAGGTAAAACATTCTGATACCACTCACAACATTTCTCCTTTACTAGAAAGAAAAATGAAAATGCGATCATTTTGATAACCTACGATTTTTCAGTCAAGGCCCACTTGCTAGAGCTGTAAGGAAGTCTAGCTGTTTTAGGAAAGGAAATTTACTATTGGGAATTAGGTGATTTCAAAAGTATTGGGGAGGTTGAAGAAATATAAATGCCCCACAACAGGCCCTGTAACTTCTTTCACAATCAGCAGAAGGTGGAAAAACTGAAGGCCACCAATAAAATAATTAACTTCACCAAACTTACCGTGAAATGACTTCTCATGCCATTTGCTTCTCAACACGCACAGACTGGCCACTGGCATCCTGGTGTGAACAAGCATCATGGCTTTGCTGACTGGCAGAGAAAGAGCAATACAAAAGGAAGGATTAAAACCTACCCATGTGACAAAAACATTTCTGCTCCCTTCATACTTTGAAGTAAATAAAAGGAAGACAGCCTCTATCATACATTCGCTGACAAATTTCATGTGAAAGCATCTAAATAGAGAAACATTGCATGAAGGGTGTCTGATAAATCTCTAGAAATACACACTAGAAGGAGGCTGAGGAGTTTTCAATGCAAGGTAAAGGTCAAACCACAACACCTAACACAGTGTTTTTAATTTTTTTTAATACTCATTATGCTGTTCAGTATCTTCTTCTGAATCTCTTAGAATCCACTGTGAGTACCAACACCATTATATTCTAGAAAATACTGTTTTAGATGGTGGGATACAAACTATCTATTATTGCTTTTTCTCTAATTCATTTTTTAAAAATTTAGGCACATTCTAAGGTATGCAACTGAGTAGACATGTATTGAATCCTATCTGAAAGCCAAGCAACATGTAGATACAGAGAAAACAAAATTAAACATTTATCTTTCTAGCTTCTGCTGCATGAGGCCAATTAATACAACATAATTAAGAAAAAGAGGAGAAAAAAGGGCAGAAAGAGAAGACTACAATTAAAGTTTTATGCATTCTTACTTCATTTCTGGATAAAGGAAAAAAAATACAAATTTAAAAGAAAGGTAGGTATTCACAAAGGAAACCAAACAGATTTAACAACAATATCAGCAATGACCAGAAGAAAATGGCTGAAACCTCAGTTGATTAAATTGGCAAAGAACATGAACAATTTCTGGAAAAAAAAGAAATACGTTAGAAATCCATGTTAAAAGAAAACATCTTTATTCACTGAAATGGATCAGGATTTAAAACATGCTACATTCAAACATGTTGGTTTCTCTGCTTTACTGATCGAAGAACTCTGTCACACTTCAGTTTTGATTATAAATTGGTACATCATCTCTGGAAAGCAGCATACCAATAAGTAACAAGCGTGTTTAAACATTTGTGTTCTTTTTCAAATTGCTATCATTTTGACTAAACGTGGCAGAAGTTGTGTCTGTTTTATTCCCCACTGTATCCTTGTTAGTTATGAAAGGATCTGACATATAGTTCATTTTCAATAGATTTTCTTTCTTTCTTTTTTTGAGACAGAGTCTCACTATATCACTCTTGGTAGAGTGCCGTGGCATTACACTTCACAGCAACCTCAAACTCTTGGGCTTAAGCAATTTCTTGTGTCAGCCTCCCAAGTAGCTGGTACTTCAGGCTCCTGCCACAAAGCCCGGCTATTTTGTTGTTGTAGTTGTCATTGTTGTTTGGCAGGCCCGGGCCAGGTTCGAATCCATCAGCTCCCCCGTGTATATGGCCAGTGCCCTAACTGCTGAGCTACGGGCATGGAGCCATTTTCTTAATGATGCTTATCAAAGCTTTACCTATAATAGCAAAATAGCCTAGAAACATCCTGAATGTCAATATTAAGGCAAAATTAATAATTTTGACCTACTTATCTGAAAAAACGTTATTCAGCCAAGAAAATAATATATTTGTCAAATTATTATAAAGACAAGGGAATTCTCATTAAATGTTAATCCAAAATAGTCTTACAATATTCTATATTTCATTGTCAGGAATAAATTTAAAGCACAATCAGAAAAAGGGGATACAATTTTATCTGTGAGTAAAGGTCATTTGTGGTCTTAGAATCCACTCTTCTGCTGAGTCTCCTTTTTTTCTTTTTTTTTGCAGTTTTTGGCCAGGGCTGCATTTGAACCCAGCCACCTCTGGCATATGGGGCCAGTGCCTTACCCTTTTGAGCCACAGATACTACGCTGCTGAGTCTCTTCTAATTCCCTAGTCTCCTGTTGATGATGAAAGTTACAGTAGAAATTGTTCCGTATTTTCAAAATGTTTTGCATATTAAAAGTTTAGCACACCTAGACTTTCATTCCCCTTAACACTTCTCTGTCATGGCAAGTATACATATTTCATATACTTAAAGATATCTATTTTTCTTTGTTTCTTTACATTCTAGCCTGAAATGAAATGTCAGGTTTATTTTAACATGTTTGTTAGAAAACATGGGATCTGTGATTATCACCTATCTGAAATTTTTTTAGTTTGACATACACAGCATACACATATCCAATAAGGATTAAAATACGACCAAGTCGACATATTCTATATTTCAACAAAATGGTAGTTTGTCACAAACAATTGTTGGACTGAGAAGTTTCTCTAAATTATGGTAGCTAATCACTAGTTTGTGGCAAATGCCACAATATTGGGAAAGCTAGTCTCACATTCAGTATAAGCAATTTCCATTCCAGTGGGTTTGCTCACATACTCACATGTACTATATTATGAAGCATTTTAAAGCAAACCTTTCATTTTACTTCTCCCATAAGTGTGATGTTAAAAAATATGATTCTAGTTTCCATCGTGTAGCTTTAGACTTATTTATATACACTGATAGTTCTGCATAATCTTTGGAAATTAAACACTTGCCAGAAAAATGTTATATACACATATAACAGTTTTAAATATAATATGCTTTTTATATATGCATATGTATAAAATGTTGTCTGTATAAAGTGAAGAGATACGGATTTGGAAGGAGATAGCACCAAATAAAGACAGAAAGCTTATGTCAAAGGCTAGAAAGGATGAACATTTAGAAAAAAACTGCCTTTGCCATTACTCTGTGTTGCCTTCAGGCAATTATGGCCTACATCTCTGCAGAAAGCAGCAGCAGCAGCAGCCCCAGCAGCCAAGATACCAGTGTCCTCATCAAACAGCTGCAAATTGGCCAGTTGCCCTTAGGCATTGAGCATCCCAACCCTACACTCCAAAAATCCCAAGGATTGAATCTTCCAATTTAGGGAGCCTGTCTCTTTCCAATAATGATTCATCTCACAGTTTAAAAGATCACCAATGGGAATGATCAACATTGGTCATCCAGTGAAGTTCTCTGTATATGGCTTATCTCCTATCTTCTAAAATAAGAATCAGCAGATGATGACCAGTGGGCCAAATTTGCTTTGCTTCCCATTTTTGTAAGTACATTTTTATTGGAACACAGTCATACCAAACAGATGATTTCTGCAGTATCTAAAACTGCTCTCCTTCTGTAAGAACAGGGTTAAATAGTATGACGGAGATTGTCTGGCTCTCAAAACCCAAAATATTCACTATCTTGTGTTTTACAGAAAAAGTTTGCCAACATCTGCTGTAAACTCTCAGACTAAAGCCTGGGCTTTTATTTCCTCTCAACACACATTACCAGTGCAGTTGATACACATCAGAACAAAAAGCTCATGAGCCAAAATAACTGAGCATGTAAAGAAATTAATATTTCACAGAAAGACAAACTGGATAATAGAGGCCACAAGAAACAAAGAATTTTAACAGAAAAATAATCAAAAATAAATGTCTACTAATGATAGATAATTGATTGATAGGTAGGTAGATACTGTTATGTATTGTCAACACAAAACAAAAATTAGCATTCATTTAAAAATAAGGTAAAAATAGTGGATATAAAAATACATGAGTTGAAGCTCGGCACCTATATCTCAGGGGCATGGGCGCCAGTCACATATACCAGAGCTGGTGGGTTTGAACCCAGCCTGGACCTGCCAACAATAATGACAACTACAACCAAAAAATAGCCAAGCATTGTGAGGGGGCACCTATAGTCCCAGCTACTTGGGAAGCTGAGGTAAGAGAATTGCTTAAGCCCAAGAGTTTGAGGTTGCTGTGAGCTGTGACGCTACAGCACTCTACCGAGGGTGACATAGAGAGGCTCTGTCTCAAAAAAAAAAAAAAAAAAAAAAAAAAAGAAAGAAAGAAAGAAAGAAAGAAATATGAGTTGAAATAAAGAGAACAAAAGTATTGGTCAGCAGTAGATGGATATACTGTATCTAAAGAATGAATTAGTAAGTTGAAGCATCAGCTTTAGGAATTTTACCAAAGATAGCAAGAAAAGCTAAACAGATGTAGATGATGGATAAAAACCAAATTAATAACAACTAGAATGCCCATCAGCCCGTGAATGGATTAACAAACTACGGCATATGTATACCATGGAGTACTATTCCACCATAAGAAAAGATGGAGATTTTACATATTTTATGTTTACCTGGACCGAGTTGAAACACCTTCTTTGTAAAGTATACCAAGAATGGAAAAAAAAATGTCCAAAGTACTCAATACTAATATGAAACCAATATATAAACAACTACACACCTACATGAAAGAAAAAACACTAGTATAGTCTAGTAAGGTGGGGCGAGAAGGGAGAGGAAGGAAGGTGATTGGCAGTTCTCATCTAACGTGAACAATGTGGGTCAAGGGTTCAACTGCAACTTGAACTTTACCTTGGAAGTGAGAATAATGTAACCTTAAAATTTGTACCCTTATGTTAACAAGTTCAGTGGTTCATGCCTTTAATCTCAGTGCCTTGGGAGACTAAGGTGGTAGGATCAATTTAGAAATTTGAGACTAGCCTGACCAAGAGTGAGACCCCAACCCCTCTCTACAAAACAAGTTGCCAGGTGTGGTGGCAGCTTGGCTGTAGTCCCAGCTGCTTGGGAGGCTGGGGCAGGAGGTTCACTTGAGTCCAAGAGTTTGAGTTCGCAATGAGATATATGACACCACTGCACTTTACTCTGGGTGACAGAGAGAGACCTTGTTGCAAAGAAGGAAGAAAGGAAGGAAGGAAGGAAGGAAGGAAGGAAGGAAGGAAGGAAGGAAGGAAGGAAGGAAGGAAGGAAAAAAGAAAAAGATAAAGATCAAAAAAAGATCAAGGAGCTGAGATATAGTTAGGAATCACTGCATAAAGCCTAGAAAAACTGAGGATTTCAAGAGGTAAATTTAATATTAAAGTAGTTTTTACTCTGAGAATATTTGCTAAACTTTGCAAATCTAGTCTTTGACTTTTAAGATGTGGAAAAGTATTAACATTTCATAAAATGATATTCACATTTAGGATGTGTATTGTATTAGGGTTAAAAGCCCCAAAGCAGCTGTAACTTAATTTCTATTAAATACATCAGCATCAAATAGCAGTATATCAGTATGTTAGAGGAAAAAATAAAAAAAAAGTATTAATATAGCACTTTATCAATAAATGCTGAAACACTTTCAGATCCATTTCTGATGTGAAGATCTAAGTGTAGTTTGCCCAATTTATTTTACTTACAGTTTCCTTTTTATACATATAGAAAAATGACATAATAACAATTTAAATGAGCCTAAAGTAAGTTTCTAAATAAAAATTCAAAGTAATGAGAAATCATTTTTTTATTGCTTTGTTTTGCCAGTGTTACTTAGTGGCTTATAAAATAGTGTGCTTTCTTTTTGTTCCTATCTTAGCTTCAATGAAAAATTAGTGGTTGCAGATGAGTAGTAACCCACAAGCACATAATAGAATCCTAATCTGATTTTCTTTATAGAAACACACCCTTCCTCAGTGTCAAATAACATGCACAAATAGCTTTCAAATTAAAATAAGCAGCTCATATTCAAACAATTTATCACACAACAAAACAATTTTCTATGAGCAAACACTTTAACAATAATAATTCAAAGCAGAAACAAAGCATTAGATATTTCTGATATTGGAATTGTCGGAAATGTAAAACAAGAGCAAAATTATACTTAACAATTTTGAAGAAGTAGAAAATAAGTTTGAAAATTTCTGCTAGGTGCAGTTATCTAGGAAATAATGTAGCAGCATATGTAGGTATAAGAATTCAGTAATTAGATAAACAATCAAATGAATGAATTTAGAAACAGATTAGAATCAGCAGAAGATAGAATTTGTGAACTGGAATGCAAGACACAAGATATAATTTAGAAGTAAGCAAAGAAGAGAAAAGAAATAATTATTAAGGCATGAAAGATATGAAAAGTTCTGAAAAATATCAGACATCTTCTAAAAAGAAATATTACAATGGCAGCAAAATTAAAGCCAATCTTCCATGTAAAACAACTATGCTAATAAATATGGATGGTAATAGTACTGAGTCCCCCCAAAATTACGTGAATTGAATTATCAATGTGAAGTATTAAAAATGCCCTAATTTATTTCCTTTACATGTTTTCTGCATATTTTCACAAGCTGGCATATGATCAAAAAATTAATGTCTAAGTTAGTCTAAAATCAGTTTTAATTTAGAATTGTATTCTTTGAAGAAAAAAAATCTTTCAAGAACAATGGTGCAAGAAAGTGTTTTTACAGCAGATGCTATTCTAAAAGAAATTCTAAAGGATACATACCATGCAGAATGCAACTGTTCAAAGATAGAATGCTTGAGATAGAGAAAAAGACTGAAAAATGTAGAAAATACATGTTTTTAAAAGATTAATTCTATGCAGGGTTAAGGTAAAATGAAAGTTAAAATGTTACACAAAATTAAAATGTAAGTTGAGAAGTAAATGAATGCATTTAAAATGTATGTCTAAGACTTTTTTAAAATCTCAAAGCACTGGTTATTCTAGACATTAGGAATAATACATTTTATAATTCCTGGAGGTAAAATTAAACTAGCGGAAGCAAAGCTTATGACATCCAAAGTAATAGAAATGTAAAAAAAGGAAGAAAGAAAGAATGAAAGGAAGGAAGGAAGGACTAATTAATTAGAAAGCAGGTAAGAAACACAAATGTAAATGTATAGGACTACAGAAACAATAGCAAAAGATAAAATATACAATTACAAAATATTAATATACAATATACAATTGGATAAAAAGAAGATAAAATTAGAAGATAAATTAGAATATGAAAACAGAAATATAAGAGTAACTATATTAAATGTGAACAGACTAAAAGCTCTGGTTAAGATGTAAAAAAAGGTCATGCTAATACTAAACAATGCTTGTTACCTGAATAGTATTAGTGAAAAGTAGACATTAAAAGAAAGCATATTATTTGTGATAGAGCCACATAAAAGTTTATTAGAAACATATAAAAAATATATGCATATATACAGTTGACCTTTCTTATCCAAGAGTTTCCCATCTGTAGACTCAATCAACCATTGATTAAAACTATTCTGAACAAAACCAGTAAAAATTAATAGTACAACAAAGAATTACACAAGTTAAACAATACAGTATAACAACTATAACATGTAGGTATAATTAACATTCCATTAGGTATTATAAACAATATAGATATGATTTAAATTATAAGGAAATAGCTGCATAGGCTAAATTTTGTTATATATAAGTAACTTGACCATCCTTGAATTTTAGTATTCGTGGGGGTCCTGGAACTCATCTCCCATGGATACTGAGGAATGATTGTGTGTGTGTGTGTGTGTGTGTGTGAGAGAGAGAGAGAAAGAGAGAGAGAGAGAGAGAGATAGCTTTAAAGCATAACACGATTAACAGGTACATAGCTATATAAGAAGAATTAAATCTACAATCACAAATACATATTTAACATGACTCTTGTACTAATTAATATATGAGGTCAACAGAAAATCAGTAATGACATACAGAATTGGAATACCATAATTAAAACAATCTAATAATTTATATAAATGGAACACTGCACTCAGGAACTGCAGAATTCACATTCTTTTCTTAGTGTTAGCACCTTATTTGAAGTCTTGGGACAGGATAGGGTAACCAAAGGACTTCTGAATGCATAGAAAACTGAAAGGGACAATTTCCTTCTTGAGCCATGAAGTGCTACATTGTAAAACATCTGAGACTCATAAGTGGTAGGCTATGAGGCAGGACAGCAAAAGAGTGAAGAAAATGGAGGAAAGGGAAGCAACAGCTGTAGCATTGGTAAGAAAACTACCAGTGTAGGGCTTTCGGCAAAACTGCTAGGAGTGAATTAAGGAAAAATAGGAGGAGAGAAATTGGAGACTTCTATCACAGGTTATCTATTAATACTTCAAATATAATACAATGAATAATTCATAAGAAAAGAATATAGATTCTATGTACCAAAGGAAGGTGCAGAAAGGCAGAGCATTTGCTGAAGGACAGGGCTCTTCCTTAGTCTGTATGTATTTTGAAATGTAATTATATATTCATAAATAATCTTGTGTTACAGAGAAAGTCATAACATTAATTACTTAAACATTAAAGGTGGAGGATAATGAAATCACTATGTGCGATACCTTGTGGAACTAGCTCAGTGGCATATTTTGAGGGAATTTAGAGCTTTAAAGTTATTTATGAGGAAACTAGATGAAGATGAAAATCCTACCTGTATTGCTGTTATCAAAAACCAGTTACCAAACCAGTCTAAAACTATTCCAAAAACTGTGGCATTCGTATCAATAAGAAAACTGCTGAAATTCAGCCAATCTGCAAAAACTTCAATTTTGCAGTTAAAAGTTAACCTATCTTTTCCACTTCTGAAAGGTTTCTGTCTTTGAACTCCATGTTTCTACAAACCTGAATAAGATCAATCCTTGGCTTTTCTCAGAAAGACTATGTGGTACAACACAGCTCTCTCCTACTCAGCAAGCAATTCCCTCAGACATTTGCTTCAGATATTGAATGAAGAACTCTTTCCTTGACACTATATATTTCAAAGTCATTTTCACTTATTTCTGTATGTAGACAGTTATAAGAATATTAAATCCAGACTTAACTCTGATGCCAGGGATTTGGAGGCAAACTGGATGTCTGTAACTGTGTAAGTGGGCAGCTTAAAAGTAATGGCTGCACACAGTATATAGTAAAAAGCGAAACTCAGAAACAACAGTTTAGATGTACAGACAGCAACATGTAAGTCTTAAAATCATAGTACCTGGTGAGAAAAGTAAGAAATAGGATGAGGTACATACACAAATATAACACAATTGCATTTATCCAGTTAAAAATACTGGACAACTGGCCATTGCCTGTAGCTCAAAGGAGTAGGGCACTGGCCCCATATGCCAGAAGTGGCGGGTTCAAACCCAGCCCTGGGAAAAAAACTGCAAAATAAATAAATAAATAAATAAATAAATAAATAAATAAATAAAAATACAGGACAAGGGTGGTGCCTGTGGCTCAAAGGGGTAGGGAGCCAGCCCCATATGCTGGAGGTGGCCGGCTCAGGCCCAGCCCCTGCCAAAAACTGCAATAAAATAAAATGAAATGAAATGAAATGAAATGAAATGAAATGAAATAAAATGACAATTAAATGATATACATTTTGCAAGAGCATATAGAAACGAAAAGGTGCACATTAGAATATTAGCTTCTTACAATGAGGAATAATAAGGAAATAACGTAGAATATGGTAAAATAACAAAGGATCCAGTATAAAATATAGTATAAAGAGAAACTTGAGGGAAGAAGAGAAAAGAGGAGGGCAGAGAGCCTAGAGGAGGGAAGGGAAGGGAGGACGGATAGAGAAAACGAGAGGAAGGTAAGAAAAGGGAAGGTAGGGAGAAAAATATCTTTTTCTAGGACATTGGTGCTAACATGTTGTTAGGAATTGAGGAGTGTGATTAGCCAAACCTTCCTCACCTGGAATCTGAAACATGAAAAAAAAAATTTCAGACATTTAATGAACTAATGATAGCAAATATGTATGAATTATAACCAATTTTTTATAACACTGTTTTAAAAATGTATGTTCTAAAATTCAGATGAACTGTATTCTCTGGTTTCTATGATGTCTGGATATAGAAAAATGTTCTCAATGGTCTATGAAAATTGGTGAAATATCTTCTCCCTTATAAGCATGCAACCCCATCTTTATTAAAAGCTTTGACTAAAAATCACTTTTCATAAAATGATTGCACTTTTAGTAGAAAAGCAAAAATTATTTTTGAAAGGCAATTAATTAAAGAAAATGAGAAATGATCCATAAAATATCTGTTAATGTGTTCCACTGTAATATCTATCTATTAATTTATTCACTTTTTTGCATATTTTGTGTATACAATGGCCTCTCTGTCTTTATTTTCTTTCATTTTACTTTTCTGAGGCATATCCATACTTTTAAATAATGTATTACATTGCTACAATTTGGAAAGCCAAGACATAAATATAAAAGTTAAATAAAATAAAGTCTTAATCTTCATCTTTTATTAAAACTATTCTTTATGTCTTGCCTTAAATTATGTGTCTATCTATGTGTAGATTATAATTTTATGTGTAGGCTTTTAAAAATAAATTAATATATTACTTTAAAGTAGTCATCATGAAAAGCTTGTGCTTATTCAAATAGTCATACCCTCATCTAAATCATTTTTGATATTCTTTTGAAATCGTTTTATACACTGAATATGTATACATTTTCTATATTAATTTAGTTTTTCATATCTTATTTTTTAAACTTAAAAATATATACATATTATACAGTTTTGATCATTCTCCATGTCACAGAATGAATAATTTTAACCTGCTTCCTCAAATCAAATTCACTTATAAGTACTGCAAATTTATTCTTACTGATTCAAAAATCTGATGATTATCCTACAGGCTTTCTAAATAAATAAGCTATCTAAGAGTCCATGACCTCCTACAAGTGTCTGAATGATTTCCTTCTATTTCTTCCTATCTGAATGATACAGTTACGGTGCAACAGCAAACAAACAAACAAAACAAAGCAGCAATAATTTCTTAAAATCACACATCATAGTGATGATTGATAAAAATTTTGGCTACACTTTAGTTAACCTAAAAATCTTTTTTTGCTAAATTACGCTAAAAATAATGGTATTAAGACTTGTAACTTGTTGGCAGAGTTTTTTTTTTAAACACTTTGACTATTCTAAAAAAGACTAGAGTCTAATTATTTCAATAGTTTTCAAGTCTTAAAAATATAGATATGGTTAAATTTAACTTTTTTGTCTGGTTCCAATTCACAAAAGCGAATGTTGTCAAGGAATTGGTGGTAGTTTTAGAATTCAGGTTTACATATATCAGTTTTGGGTTACAGGCTGTCTGCATCAACAAGATGTACCCTATTACTCTCGATTTTTTTTTTCTTTAAATGAAGAAGGGTGCAGGAGATTCTTTAAGATCTTTTTCTTTGCCACTGTCCCTAGGCAAGGAGAAGGAATTAGCCTTGTAATCATATGCTTTTACTCTCTGCATTTAATTTTAAGCATGAAACCAGGCAACTCAAGTTGTATGACTAATGTAGAACAGAAGAGGGCAGTATTTACTCATGCCTGAATCCTCCCTGGGCACAGAAAGTTTTAAGTTTGGAGGGCTCCCGATGGCAGAAATATATGACATATGTCCTATATTTGCATCATTTGGATTAAATTCATATTATCTAAATTGGCTTCCTTAAAGGGACAAAAATACTGACCTGATTTTAGTCATTTTTCTTCTTTAAAGAAACAATGCGTGCCACCAAAAAAAATTAGCCATAGTGAATAGTGGGGGAGTTAATCGAAGCGCAGTTCATCGCATGTGGCTATTTTTTAAAATTTCAGTTTAAATGTATCTCATTTACTTATATTTTTTATATCTATTCCTCCCCAAGGTTAAAAACAAAACAAAACTCCATTAGGACTCCTTTGGCTGTAAGATATCCAGGGGAAAATACTTCAACAGGGAACAAAATTGTAAACTAACATTCCAAAAGGAAAAGTTCTCCTTCTTTTCAAAGGACAGACATTGTTATTGTTGGTGAAACCCTAAGGTTTGGACTACTGACACCTGGAATCCAGTTGGAAAGGAAAACACAGTATAACAAACACTGAGTTCCCCTGGCATTTCCTATAGGAAGTCCAAAGTGTGGTTGGTCCCCAGGCCTCGGTGCCGAGAGGGGCAAGAGGGTGCATGCAGGTCTGGGCCTCCGAGTGAACTAGACTTCAGGGAGCCCGTTGTGTAGACCGAGGAGGGAAAAGGAGGATTTGGTTGGGATTCTGTCGGATCACATAGTACAGAAATCTCTCCCTCGCACAGAAAGAGAAGGGGCAGGAAATGGTTAAAGTAAATCTGCGCTGTGCATTCCCAGACAGGCTTTGCTTAATCCTTCCTCCCCGCTTTAACAGACCCTGACCCCCCGCCTTTCTTTTATTTCTCTCGACCCCCTTACCTCTGAGTTATTACTAGCATAACAACCTAACGGTCTCCCCCCAAACCCTGCCACTAAGGTTATTTATCTGCAAACCTTACCCCACCTCCATTTATTCTGCGGCAGCCTTTTGCTGTTATTGCTCTGACGCTGGCCAAGATTTGACCAAAAAGAAAAAAAAGGGTGGGGGGAAATCACCCCCCTTCTTTGCGCCTCCGCCTCGCTGGGCTCCCACACCAGGCCGCCCACACCCCTCCGGGAGGCCGGAGTGATTAGCACCCCGAGAAGCCAGTCGCCGGCCGGGAGAGGCTGGGGGCGCTCGCGGTAGGAGCGCCGGGAGGGGGAGGGGCTGCCGCGGCGCCCGCCCAATGGGGCTGAGGCGAGGGAGGGGCAGTAGGTGACAGGACCGGGAGCGAGGGGGAGTCCGGGCGAACTAAAGTGTGGGGATCAATGAGTGGCGAGCAAAGTTTCTGAGTCCTGCTCCAGCTCGCGGTCTTCCCTCCCCCGTTGTTTGTGTTTCGGCGACGCGGGTGTGCGTGTGTGTGTGTGTGGGTGTGTGCAGCGGCGGAGGGGCGGAGAGTGAGAGGGACCCGGCGGAGGGTGAGAGCGGCTCGCTGAGCTCTAGCTCTTCAGCGGTACAACCTTCAGCCGCGGCAGGCGAGAAGGAGCGCGCTGACAGGCGGCGCCTGGAGCTGAGGAGGGCGCCACCACCGCCCAGCGCCGACTTCCCCGCCTCCACGGCCGCCAGAGAAGGAGCAAGAGGGACTAAGCACCCCGAGCCCCAAACAAAAAGCCTGTGGATTACAAAGTGAAACTGACACGGGACAATAAAAGCAAAGATAACCTGGGCAGGGGCGAGGCGCGCTCCAGTGGGCTTCTGACTGCGGCCGCCAGAGAACGATCCCCGTGGCATGGTGAGGGGAGGGGACTCAGGGACCCCGCACTTCTTCTGTCTGACCCCTGCGAGGCCGAGAAGAAAGCGGGACCTGAGTACGATTTGGATGTACAAATAATGGGTCGGCAGGCGCCCAGGCATAGGTGAAAAATGCAGAGGAGCCTTGGCTGTTGCCTGTGCCGGACCACGGGCTTGAAGCCGCAGCAGGGACGGCGGCGGTTGCTGGTGGGGAAGGGACAGAGCTGAGCGCTCCTGGTTCCGGAGCCAGAGCGCGAACTAGAGCGCTTGGAACGCAGTTCTCGGAGAGCCTGCGCGCAGACGCCGCTGCCTGGGCCTCGGCGGCCACCGCGGGAGCCCTGCTGGAGGGGCGTTGCAGCCTTGTTCTTGAGGAGTGGGGACTTGAGGAAATCCCTCGTCTCTAGGTTTTGGGAAAGGAATTCGATTCTCCCGGCTCCCCACCGCCCCCTGTCAGAGTGCGGTTGTGCTTTCCGTCGTTACCGATGTTTGTTCTTCTCTCTTCAGCTTCTCTGCTGTGGGTAAGTTACAAAGTTTCTGAAGACAATTATTTGCAATGATTCCTCACATACCTTAAATATATGCAACCTCTCCCAACTCTCACCCACCCGGGCAAGAACGTTCAGACTCCTTGGATTCAAAAACAAAGTAAACGGGGGGAAAATATAAGAGCTTTGAGAAACTTTTCTGGGAACTCGACTCATGGGAGTGCGCTGCGGAATGCCCTGCCGTTTTTCTCGACGGCATTGCTGTTGCACTATGCCTCCAACTGGCTACCTGAAGCTTTTTGTTGATGCAACTTGCTTTTGCTGGACTGGAGATTCTTTGAAATAGTTGAGATCTGAGACCGAGCTGTGGGCTGCATCTTTGCTGGTGCTACTTGATCTCTGTAAATACCTTTCCGTTTGTTTCACCACCCCCTGCTTCTCTTCACTCCGTTCCCGGGAGCCAGGACCATGGACTTAGCTGCAGACCCGGGTCCTGGCCGTCCGTGGCTCCCGCTGCACACTCAATCGGTATCTCACCTCCTGCGAGTGTTTTGGCTGCTGTCATTGCTCCCGGGGCCGGCTTGGGTCCGCGGGGCCGAGCAGCGCCAGGTGTTCCAGGTGCTGGAAGAGCAACCTCCAGGCACTCTGGTAGGCACTATCCAGACTCGTCCTGGCTTCACCTACAGGCTCAGCGAAAGCCACGCCCTGTTTACTATAAACAGTAGCACCGGAGCCCTGTACACCACCGCCACCATCGACCGTGAGAGCCTGCCCAGCGATGTGATCAACCTGGTGGTCCTTTCCAGCGCACCCACCTATCCCACTGAAGTGCGAGTGCTGGTGCGGGACCTCAATGACAACGCCCCAGTTTTCCCGGACCCCTCGATCGTAGTCACTTTCAAGGAGGACAGTAGCAGTGGGCGCCAAGTCATCTTGGATACGGCCACCGACTCGGACATCGGCTCAAACGGCGTTGACCACCGCTCCTACCGCATCATCCGGGGCAACGAGGCGGGCCGCTTCCGCCTGGACATCACGCTGAACCCAAGCGGCGAGGGCGCGTTCCTGCATCTGGTGTCCAAGGGTGGACTGGACCGCGAGGTCACGTCGCAGTACCAGCTCTTGGTTGAAGTTGAGGACAAGGGTGAGCCGAAGCGACGGGGGTACCTTCAGGTAAATGTGACTGTGCAAGACATTAACGACAACCCCCCGGTTTTTGGCAGTTCCCACTACCAGGCGGGGGTGCCTGAGGACGCGGTTGTGGGCTCCAGCGTCCTCCAGGTGGCGGCGGCGGACGCAGATGAGGGCACCAACGCGGACATCCGCTACCGGCTGCAGGACGAAGGGACCCCCTTCCAAATGGACCCGGAAACCGGGCTGATCACTGTGCGGGAGCCCCTGGACTTCGAAGCCCGGCGGCAGTACTCGCTGACGCTGCAGGCGATGGACCGAGGCGTGCCTTCCCTCACTGGACGCGCCGAGGCGCTGATTCAGCTACTGGATGTGAACGACAACGACCCCGTGGTGAAGTTCCGCTACTTCCCTGCCACCTCGCGCTACGCCTCGGTAGATGAGAACGCCCAAGTGGGCACCGTGGTGGCCCTGCTCACCGTGACAGACGCAGACTCCCCCGCGGCCAACGGGAACATCTCGGTGCAGATTCTTGGGGGCAATGAGCAGCGCCACTTTGAAGTGCAGAGCAGCAAAGTGCCAAACCTGAGCCTCATCAAGGTGGCCAGCGCCTTGGATCGTGAGCGCATCCCTTCTTACAACCTCACGGTTTCGGTCTCTGATAACTACCAGGCGCCCCCTGCCGCAGCGGTCCAGGCGCGCTCTTCTGTGGCAAGTCTGGTAATTTTTGTCAATGACATCAATGACCATCCTCCTGTCTTTGCACAGCAAGTGTACAGGGTGAACCTGAGTGAGGAGGCGCCTCCAGGAAGCTATGTGTGTGGGGTATCTGCCACCGACGGTGACTCTGGTCTCAATGCTAATCTGCGTTACAGCATCATCTCTGGCAATGGACTAGGATGGTTCTATATCAGTGAACATAGCGGTCTCGTGACCACTGGGGCTGCTGGGGGTCTGAACCGGGAACTTGCTTCCCAGATTGTATTGAATATAAGTGCTCGGGACCAGGGAGTTCACCCAAAGTTTTCCTACGCTCAGCTTGTAGTGACTCTCCTAGATGTGAATGATGAGAAGCCGGTATTTAGCCAGCCAGAAGGGTATGATGTGTCTGTGGTTGAGAATGCCCCAACAGGGACAGAACTACTGATACTCAGGGCAACTGACAGGGACCTGGGCAACAACGGAACAGTACGCTTCTCCCTACAAGAGGCTGAGACAGACCAGAGGTCCTTCCGTCTGGATCCTATGTCTGGGAGATTGAGTACTGTTTCCTCCTTGGATAGAGAGGAACAAGCCTTCTACTCCCTGTTGGTTGTGGCCACAGATCTGGGCTCCCCTCCCCAGTCATCGATGGTTCGTATAAATGTGAGTCTTTTGGATATCAATGACAACAGCCCTGTGTTCTACCCAGTCCAATATTTTGCTCATATTCAAGAGAATGAGCCGGGAGGTAGCTATATCACCACAGTGTCTGCCACTGACCCAGATTTGGGTCCCAATGGAACTATCAAATATAGTATATCAGCTGGAGACAGGTCTCGGTTTCAGGTCAATGCTCAGAGTGGGGTTATTTCTACAAGAATGGCCCTAGACAGAGAAGAAAAAACAGCTTACCAGCTGCAAATAGTGGCTACCGATGGTGGTAATTTGCAGTCTCCCAACCAGGCGATAGTAACCATCACTGTACTGGATACCCAAGACAACCCACCTGTATTCAGCCAGGCTGCCTACAGCTTTGTGGTTTTTGAGAATGTGGCACTGGGATATCAAGTGGGTATTGTGTCTGCTTCCACCATGGATCTCAATTCCAACATCAGTTATCTCATTACTACTGGGGATCAGAAAGGTATGTTTGCTATCAACCAGGTCACTGGGCAGCTTTCCACAGCAAGTGTGATTGACAGAGAAGAGCAATCCTTTTATCAGCTGAAAGTGGTGGCCAGTGGGGGCACGGTGACTGGAGATACTGTGGTTAATATAACAGTTAAGGATTTGAATGACAACTCTCCCCATTTCATTCAAGCAGTAGAGAGTGTAAATGTGGTAGAGAATTGGCAGGCAGGGCATAGCATTTTTCAAGCCAAAGCTGTGGACCCTGATGAGGGTGTCAATGGCATGGTGCTCTATAGTCTGAAGCAAAATCCCAAGAACTTGTTTGCTATCAATGAAAAGAATGGTAACATTAGTCTGTTAGGGCCCTTGGATGTTCATGCTGGCTCCTACCAAATAGAGATCTTGGCATCTGATATGGGTGTTCCACAGCTCTCCTCTAGCCTCATCTTAACTATTTATGTCCATGATGTAAATGACAATTCACCAGTGTTTGATCAACTTTCTTATGAGGTCACCCTTTCTGAGTCAGAACCTGTGAATTCTCGATTCTTTAAAGTACAAGCTTCTGATAAGGATTCAGGAGCAAATGGTGAAATTGCATATACCATTGCTGAAGGAAACACAGGGGATGCTTTTGGCATATTCCCAGATGGTCAATTGTATATAAAAAGTGAACTGGACCGTGAACTTCAAGACAGATATGTTTTACTAGTTGTTGCTTTTGACAGAGCAGTGGAGCCCCTTAGTGCTACTGTGAATGTTACTGTAATTTTAGAAGATGTAAATGATAACAGACCTCTTTTTAACAGTACCAATTACACATTTTACTTTGAAGAGGAACAGAAAGCTGGGTCATTTGTGGGCAAAGTAAGTGCTGTAGATAAAGACTTTGGGCCAAATGGAGAAGTAAGGTATGCTTTTGAAATGGTGCAGCCAGATTTTGAGTTGCATGCTTCCAGTGGGGAAATTACAAATACTCATCAGTTTGACAGGGAGTCTCTTATGAGGCAGAGAGGGACTGCAGTGTTTAGCTTTACGGTCATAGCAACAGATCAGGGGCTCCCTCAGCCTCTCAAGGATCAGGCCACTGTACATGTTTACATGAAGGATATAAATGATAATGCTCCCAGATTTTTAAAAGACTTTTACCAAGCTACAATCTCAGAATCAGCAGCCAACCTGACACAAGTTTTGAGAGTGTCTGCCTCAGATGTTGATGAAGGTAATAATGGACTTATTCATTATTCTATAATAAAAGGAAATGAAGAAAGACAGTTTTCTATAGACAGCTCCTCTGGTCAGGTAGCACTAATTGGTAAATTAGACTATGAAGCAACACCTGCCTATT
Organism: Loris lydekkerianus; assembly: GCA_963574355.1. Lineage (NCBI taxonomy): Eukaryota > Metazoa > Chordata > Mammalia > Primates > Lorisidae > Loris > Loris lydekkerianus. The sequence continues at coordinate 64,958 of CAUYPK010107903.1, read as the reverse complement.
CCCTTGTAATTCAAGCAGTGGATTCAGGGACCATCTCCCTCAATTCAACTTGTACCTTAAATATTGATATTTTAGATGAAAATGACAATACTCCTTCTTTCCCCCAATCAACACTCTTTGTTGATGTTTTGGAAAACATGAGAATTGGTGAACTCGTGTCCTCTGTTACTGCAACTGATTCTGATTCAGGCAACAATGCTGATTTACATTACAGTATTACTGGGACTAACAACCATGGAACTTTTAGTATTAGCCCAAACACTGGGAGTATTTTTCTTGCCAAAAAATTGGACTTTGAAGCACAGTCTTTGTATAAACTAAATATAACAGCGAAAGACCAAGGAAGGCCTCCACGTTCATCTACCATGTCAGTGGTTATTCACGTGAGGGACTTTAATGACAATCCTCCTAGCTTTCCTCCTGGAGATATTTTCAAGTCTATTGTTGAGAACATTCCCATTGGTACATCTGTCATTTCAGTGACTGCACATGACCCTGATGCAGACATTAATGGGCAACTATCCTACACAATCATTCAACAGATGCCAAGAGGCAACCACTTTGGCATAGATGAAGTCAAAGGGACTATATATACTAATGCTGAAATAGATCGGGAATTTGCTAATCTCTTTGAGCTAACTGTAAAAGCCAATGATCAAGCTGTGCCCATAGAAACCAGACGATATGCTTTGAAAAATGTGACCATTTTGGTTACAGACCTCAATGACAATGTCCCAATGTTTATATCACAAAACGCTCTTGCTGCAGAGCCTTCAGCTGTGATTGGTTCTGTTCTGACAACAATTATGGCTGCTGACCCAGATGAAGGTGCGAATGGAGAGGTGGAGTATGAGATCATCAATGGGGACACAGACACCTTCATTGTGGATCGTTACAGCGGAGACTTAAGAGTAGCTTCAGCACTGGTGCCCTCACAGTTGATCTACAATCTTATAGTCTCAGCCACAGACCTTGGCCCTGAAAGAAGGAAATCAACCACTGAGTTGACAGTCATTCTTCAGGGCCTCGATGGACCTGTTTTTACTCAACCCAAATATATAACTATTTTGAAGGAAGGAGAACCCATTGGCACAAATGTAATATCAATAGAAGCAGCTAGCTCCAGAGGATCAGAAGCCCCAGTGGAGTATTATATTGTCTCAGTTCGTTGTGAAGAAAAGACTGTTGGCCGCCTCTTTACCATTGGACGACACACTGGCATAATCCAGACTGCAGCCATTCTGGACCGGGAGCAAGGAGCATGTCTTTACCTGGTGGATGTTTATGCCATAGAAAAATCAACTGCTTTTCCCAGAACACAGAAAGCAGAGGTAATGGTTTTGTAGTCATTATTTGTTGATGTTCTTGTTAGAAAGATCTGTCTTTCAATAGTCACTTTCTATAATGATTTATCTTTATTTTTATTATTAATTTTACAAACAGGAGGATATAAAATGTTCTATTACAAAGACTAACAAAAACGATATAAATTCAGCTTTAATGATGGTTAAAACTAATTAATAAGCTTTTCTTTTCCCTTTCCATTTTTGCTCATAACAATCAAATGTATAAGGGTAAAAAGAAATCTTTTGTCATTCCAGAGTGGGAAAAAAATCCATTTATCTAAGATAAATCACTGAACTAACTTAAATACATCTTCTCTCAGTAAAGAAGTCTACCAGAAGGTGGGCATTTCTAGAATTAGAAATCCTGATTCCCAGATGAGCTTTGGAGGAAGTCAGCATTGTACCATAACTTTTTAGGAGGAGTGGCAATGGAGGCCAGACTGACAGTTTACATCAGGACAGTATTAACTTTCACATCCTCAGCGGTCTTGGCAGTTTCTTTATAGACAGTGACTAATTTTCATGTGCTCAGCCAAGTTTTGGAAGATTTCTGATTCCTTTTGCCTTCACATTTTAGAGACTATCTTCCGATTTAGAGAAATCATTTCTCTTCCCTCTTAAAGTAAAGCATGCAGTGTGCTGGAAAGAGCAGACAAAATGTGCTGTTTCTCCAGAAAAACTGCTGTTCAATACATGGCATAGGTATATGTTGTTTTGTCTGCTGGTGGGTAAGAAACTAGTGTTTCACAGCAGAAAGCAAAAGATTTCTGAGCCTAGCCTTCCCTGGAGGTGTTTTAGGCTGCTACCTCCATGTTTCATTGATTTGTTTTTAATTGAACTAGGTCTAATGTTATTTTGATAATCAACTAAAAATGATATAGCTATCCTGTGGAAAAGTCTTATTTGCTGTTTTCTAAGTTTATTCTCTCCCTCCCCACTTCCCTCAAGGACATTCTTGTGTCAATCAGCCAAAAACACGAAATATCAAATGTGGTTTGTGATACTTGGCAGTAACCCAAATACAACATGCTAGTGAAATTAAGGCTCATGGTGTGTTTTTTTTTTTTCTCTTTTGGTGAGGTGGAGATTTTCTTTATTTAAAAATGCTATTTCTTATCATTATTCTTTTGTATTCTCTGTGATTTTCTTTTCATAATATCTGCCTGTGTCTGTTCTGTGGTTGGAGTAGCATATTCAAGGTATAAAGGACATTAGAGATATAATTAAAGATGTAATACTTGATAGATAATATATAAGAATAGGCAAATTCTTAGACATATAATTATAAGTGGAATTTAATTTTATCTTACTTACATAACTCTGAAAGGATTTCTAGGTCACATATATTTTTCTGCCTGCTATTTTTACATAATATTTTAACATAGGTCTTTTATGTTGAGCTATTTGTTTTAACTGATGACATGATTTATATGTAATTGTATTTTGATTTGGAGTTATCCCTCTCATAAATCCACCCACTAACTCTACTTTCCTTCTTTGAAATTATTTCTTAGATGAAAATATTGGATTATTTATTAGGTGTTGTTTATTTATTTATTAGGTATTATTGGTACAGTGCACCACACTTTATTAGAATACTATGGAAAATGATAACAAATGTTCATTATTATTATTATTAGATTGATTACATCTAATTTACTCATTAGATATGCAAAGATTGGCTTAGCATAAATAGATGTCCCCCTGAATTAGGCATGAGAATTACAAAATAATAACTAGAAATAATTTTTTTACTAATAGGAAATTACCTGTCTATTACCCTTTTTTAACTCAGTAATATCAATATGAAAAGTTACTATTTATATTTACTATACATTATTCATTTAAAAATCCAAAGATCATTCCATATGATGATTTGTTTTAATTAAGAAAAAAGTTAGGGTATGTTCTGTGAACTTAGTGCTGAAACTGTAAACCAAGTTTGAGATCCCAAGCTCCAACCACTTCTAAAATTAAAAGCAAATGTGTTTCTCCAAAGAATATTGAAAGCAGTAGTTGAAACCTAGAATTTCATACTATTATTGGTTGTATCTTTCAAGTATATGCAACAAAGTCCTCTTTCCTTCTGTTTAAACAATCAATTTACTGCAATTCAGCAAAAAAGAAGTTAGAAGTTTCCCCTGGTTATCAGAGGTGATATTTTTAATTGTTTATATCCAAGTGCAGACTTTGTCCAATGCACTTTAAAAAATTTATTCATGTACACTGATAAGCATCTGTGTTGCTTACTCAGGTTTCTGGCCAGAGTCATGGCTGATCACATTCCATGGGCAAACTGAAGGTCAGCGGGTAAAAGAGAAACGATTTCATTTCCATTCTTTTTCTAATTCTGACACTTGAGATGATGAACTAAAGTCTGTGACTGTGATAGTGCTCATGGCAGAAATTTTTCCAATTGTATACCTTTATTCATATCTAATGATTTGGCATGAATACAAATGCTTTGAAGGATGAATTTGGAGTTATAGACATAAGATTTATTAACCTTTTTATTTATTTTGTCTATATTTTCAGAAGAGTTCACACAGTCTTGATTATGTTAGAATAGCTCATATAAAGTTTGTGCCATTTTTCTAGGTTCAACAACAACGAAAATACAGATGTAGTATATCAATAAATTCACAGTATTTCTCTGTGAATATGTGTAATATAGAAACGTGCAACTTAGGGACGTGATTGCACCTCATCATGGGCACAGGCTTTGTTTTATTGATTTTTGTCATTTAATAGCCTATTGTATTACACCCATTTGGTAGTAGGTGTTATGTGCATGTTTGCTGAAGGCAATGGTAGGAAAGTGAAAATGAGAACATATGTTTTTATGCCTCAAGAATAAATTAACAGATAAAGTCTGGGGAAATGGATAGAATTAGCAAATCTGATCCTCTTTATTAATTGAAGGAAGAACACAACATACTAATTATCTCTGCTCTGCAAATGAACTGAGAATTGTCAGAAAACTAAAAAGGGAAAGAATTTAGATGGGTAGTCTGATACAGAGCTTAGTGCTCTAATTTAAGGAAGCAATGTGTGTGTTGCCAGGTAGTCACCAGGCCACAGTTCTTAAACTTGTTGGCCCTGAGACCCCTTTATATTTGTCAAAGACCCCTACGAGTGTTTGTGCAGCTATGTCTTATATATTGATATTTAACAGTTTGAACTTTAAAACTGAGAAAATTTTGGAACTATATTGAACATATAACATTTTATTTTTAAAACTTTATTTTCCAAACTAAAAAACAACAAAACAAATTTGAAAAGAGAGACATTATTTTAAATTTGTACAAATTTCTTTAATGTGTAAATTAATAAACAATAGCTGGATTCTCAACTCTTCTTGTTCAGTCTATTACAACATGTTGTTTTTATGCTTAAAACATAAAATATATTTGTGTGAAAAGACTCACACAAATATATTGAATTGGAAAATGGAGACATACCTTAATTTGATATGCTTTTTAGATGATTGTTGATTTTATTTATTTATTTATTTATTTATTTTTGGTACTTCCCTGGAAGTCTACAGTTGACAATTTCTTAAAACTTATTTACAATGTGGAATATGAAACCTCAACAGTGAGGTTTTTACAAACTATTACATACCATTACATTAATCTGTCTTGAGTTCTGAACAAGTCATCTGTTCATAAACTGGAATTATCAGGCACTCATCATTTGGGAAATGTTGATATCATTGATAAAGAACTCATCAGAAAAGCTCTTAAATATATTGACTCTCAACCTCATGGTGATGAAGTTTTCTAAATTTGAAGTTTTGCTTGAAAGCTCAAATTGTATCATTAGTAACATGTACTATTACTTGCTTTCCTTGAAGTATCAGTCTTGCTTTCTTCATTACCTCCCCCAGAAAATGTTTCTATATACTGAAATTAAAAAAAAAAAAAAAAAAAAAAGTTTCTTGGCAGAAACTTTTCAGGTAAAAACAGTTCTTTCAAGCAAAAATAATATTCCACAAATAAAGCAGCTATTTCAGTTCACAACTCTTACACAGTCACAATACTTAAGCACAGAGTCATGGTTTCTGGTGCACATTTTGTACTTTGTCACTTAGAATAGTAAATAAAATCAAATTTTAAGTCTATCCTTAATAAAAGTAATGATGTTGTTATTTCATCGAGGAAATTCCTTTACATTTTTAGCCAACCTGACATTTTATTTTTTGGCTCCCTGGCAGTGAACAATAAAATACTACTCAAATGCTTTAGAGTTCCCACTTTGATTTGTGCTAAAGCACCAGCAGTTTCACTCACCAATTGTTTGCACTTCTAGTGCTTATTTCAACACAGTGAACACAGATGAACAGTATTTTTCATTATTGTGGAACTATTTTTGATTTCTCAGAGTTCATAAAATAGGTCTCTGGTTGGCCCAGGGGTTCATGATCAACAGTGAAGAAACCATTGGTAGAGGTTTTGAAATCTTGGCAGTTCAGTAAACAAAAACAAGCCTCTAGAAATAACATATTAAAAATATGTTGAGAATATTAGGTGAATGAACCATGATTCATTAAAAATTAGAAATGAAGGTTAGTACTAGGATAATAAATTAATTTGTTTTCACAATGGGACCATTAAGGTTTCCAAGAGAAATGGAGACATTTGTAAATCAGTTCTCCATACAAAGTTTAGAAATTTTGTTTTTTCACCAGAGGGTTTAGAATCAGGTAATGCACTTTAGAATAAATGTCTACGAATCTTGTGTATTGTTCATAGGTAGATTTTAGGCAACAGAGCTGGGAATATAAAAATAATAAATATCCTTGTTATAATATTTATTAACTATTGCTATTATATTGTTACATTGGGTCAATGGGCTAATTGATAATTCATTTTTAAGGATTTTATCATTTGAACCTTACAGCACTACTTCTAATATCATTACCATTTTGTAGCTATGGAAATCTCAGATTTTTTTGAATAACTTGCTTAAGTTCACTTAGATAGAAAATCACATCCAGACTTCAGAATTTGTATTAGTAATTACTGTTCTCTTCAGCTAGGGTAAACTGTAGTTTTAGTTATGAAAAAGGCTTTTTCTCTCTAAATATGGGTATATATGTATGCTTCCTTACCCACCTTTTTTCACTTCCTTATGTGTTGTGAAGGAACAACAAATACTTTTTAAAAAAGTCTTTAAGAAGTGGATTATGTATTGTTTGATCTAAGGAGAAGCAATTTTTGCCTGCTTCAGTTAAGGCCATCAGGTTATCTCTTAGATTCCTAGGGGTCATTTAGTGGTGGAAGCAATGCTCTGGATCGCAGATTGAAGTGGGAATATGTGGCAGTGTTTCAGGTTAGGGAAGAATGTGAGTAAGGGAGCCACAGAAGAATGAGCTCAGATAGATGATGGTCCTCTCCTAACCCACAATGCTATCCAACTTGGAAGCAGTCACCACATTTCAAGGAGGTGAAAATCTATTTTTTGATTTTCAGATGATCAATCTTCCTCTCCTAAAGAATAATGATTAGGTTGGAGTGGATGGAGAGTGAAAATTATAGTAAAGAGAGAAAAAAATTTCACTAATTCCTCTGCTTTTGGTTTTCAAAATGTTTCTTTAAAAAATAACCTGTCATGATTTTTTGACTTTGTTTACCCCAATGGTATAAATGAATTTACTCTATATTTATTTTCTGCATTTATTAAAACCCTAATCATTTTAATTGTCTATTTTTCCATTAGATTTTGAGGCAAACTTCGAAACTACTCTAGGAATAGTTTTGAAAAATACTTATGTACTTAGAATTTTGTGGAATTGATTTTTCATTGCATTGTCTGTAGCTTGCTCTTTGTCATCATTAGAAGTAAAAACAGCCTAAGAACCTCATTAGCTGTGAGGGATTGTTGCATTAGTGACTGTAGAGAAATGCATTGGCCTGGAGGTGAGTTTTCTATTTCAAGAATTAATAAATCTAAGGCTCAGCTCTTTGTAATACTCATAAAATTAGGCAGTATTATGAATTATGAGCTTGTAAGCAGAAATGGAATATAAAATAAATAGCAAATGGTATGGGTCAAGATGAATATCAAGTACTCAGATACAGACTATGGTAAATGTTTTCTTTTTCTCTGTGTAAGAATATTGATTGATTGATTTCATATTGAGGTAAAATCTGCTCTTAATAATTTAGCATCTTTACCATTTTAAGCGTATTGTTCAATGGTAATTATACTCTTTTTCCCCCCTTGTCCCCCTTGCCCTTCTCCACCTTCTGGTAACTACCAGTCTACTCTTTCTTCATGATTTTCACTTTGTCAGCTACCACGTGTAAGTGAGAACATGTAATATTTTTTCACTTAACATAATTGCCTCAAGTTCCATCCATGCTGCTGCCAATGATAGGATTTTATTCTTTTTATGGCTGAATAATATTCCATTATGCATGTATATCACATTTTCCTTATGCATTCACCTGTTGCTAGAAACTCAGGTTTATTCCATGCTTTGCCTATTGTGAATAGTCCTTCAATGAACATGAGACTACAGGTGTCTCTTTAATGTACTGATTTCTTTTCTTTTGGATATATACCTACTAGTGGAAGCGCTGGATCATATGAGAGTTCTATTTTTAATTTTTTGAGGAACTGCCATACTGTTCTGCATAGTGGCCATGCTAATTTACATTCCCACCAGCCACCTATGAAGGCTCCTTTTTCTGCACACACTCACCAGCATCTTCTATTGCCTGTCTTTTTGATGCAAACCATTTTAACTAAGGTGAGAGAATATGTTATTATGGTTTCTATCTGCATTTCCTTGATGATTAACAATGGTGCTCATTTTTTTCATATAGCTATTGGCCATTCATGTGTCTTCCTTTGAGAAATGTTTGTTCAGATCTTTTGCCCATTTTTAATCACATTTTTCTTTTGCTATTCAGTTGTTTGAGCTCCTTCATTATTTTGATTTTTAGTTCCCTTGTCAGATGGATGGTTTTAAAATATTTTCTTCCATTCTGTGGCTTTTCTCTTTACTTTATTGATCGTTTTCTTTGCTTATAGAATTTTTCTATATTAATGTAATGTTACTTATCTATTTTTGTTTTGATTGCCTGTGCTTTTGAGGTCTTACACCAAAAATCTGTTCTTACAAAATTATCTTTGCCCAAACAATTATCTCAGGCATTTTTTCAATGTTATCCTCTAGTTGTTTCATAGGTTTGTGTCTTAGATTTAACTCATTAATCTATTTGATTTGATTTTTGCATTTTTTATTTTATTTATTTTATTTTAGAGACAGAGCCTTACTTCGTTGCTCTCGGTAGAGTGCTATGGTGTCACAGCTCACAGCAACCTCCAGCTCTTGGGCTTAGGCAATTCTCTCACCTCAGCCTCCCAAGCAGCTGGGACTACAGGAGCCCGCCACAATACCTGGCTATTTTTGTTGTTGCAGTTTGGCCAGGATTTGAACCCACCACCCTTGGTATATGGGTCCCGTGCCCTACTCACTTAGCCACAGGCACCACCCTTGATTTGATTTTTGTGTATTGTTAGAAAGAGGGATCTAGTTTAATTCTTCTGCTTATAATTATCCAGTTTTCCCAACACCATTTATTTAAAAGACTATCCTTTCCCTATTGTATGTGCTTGGCACCTTTGTCAAAGATGAGTTGGTTGTAAACGGGTGGATGTATATTGAGGCTCTCCATTCTATTCCATTGTTCTGTGTGTCTGCTTTTTTGCCAGTGTTTTGCTTACTACAGCCGTGCAGTAAATTTTAATGTCAGATAATGTGATGCCTCCAGCTTTGTTCTTTTTGCTCAGGATAGCTTTGACTATCTATAGTCTTTTATGGTTCCATATAAACTTTAGGATTATTTTTCTATTTCTTTGAAAAATATCACTGCAATTTTGACAGGGCTTGCATGGAATTTATAAATTGCTTTGGTGATACTGTTATTTTGACAAGATTAATTCTTCTAATCTATGAACATGGAATTTCTTTCATTTATTGAGTCTGCTATTTGTTCATCAGAATTTTATAGTTTTTCCTTATATAGAACTTTCAGTTATTTGATTATATTGATTGTTAGGTATTTTAGTGTTTTTTTTGTAGAATATGGTAATTATTTTCTAGTGTTTTCAGATTTTAAATAGTTTATGACACGAGTAGCCAATTTTAATAGTATGTTGAAAAGAAGGAGAAAGTATAGGGAATGCTGAAAATTGGAAAATTAAAAAAAAATTAGACCAATGTTATGAATAAAATGCACATGTATTATTATATATTAGCATATACACACCTATCATACAAAGACTATTTGCTTTCCCCGATGTTAATGTCCTGAGACAATATTGGAAAATAAAGCCACAAAGATGAAACATAGTCTAGTTGCAACACAGTCTTCTTTCGTTTCCAGACATATATGCATATTTAAAAAGCAATCAGCAACTAATTTTAAGGTATTGGGGAAATGTTGAAAGACACTACAAACATGCTTTTCTCCTGGCATCACAAACATTTTATGGTTTTGAGGAAATGTTGAAAGATGTTTACAAACATGTTTCACTGCTGGCGGTTGGGAGCAAATGGTATTGTTGATGGTTATTTATTAAAGATCATTTGAAATTTTTCCAAAGCTTTTTAACATTCGTAGATTCTAAAATATATGTATATAAAGTGCTTACGTTATTGTTAGACACTGGTCAGCACTAGGCATTGTCCGGCCTTTGCAGTAGTTCTGGAAGCAGGTATGACATATCGTTATTTGACAAATGAGAATACTAAGGCTCAGGGAGGTTGTTTATGGAGACGGGTTAAGGTGGAAGCAGGATGTAAACCTAGCAGCCTGACTCCAGAGTCTGTGTGTTTAGTCTTAACACATCTTATTATAAGAATAATTCACAGCTTCTGTACTCTTGTAGGTATGTTAGTTTTATTATGTAAAATGTGTTCTCAGAATTTGATATTTTTCTCTTACTAATGTTTGAAGAAATACTGATAAAGTGCGAGTTAGGTAAATGACCCTGTAGTTGGATTACTTTAGGTCACTATCAATCTTCATTTAGGTTAGGCTTGAATAAATGGACCTACGCTTTGTGCTTTCTTCACTTGTATTTCTTATACCTGAGGCAGGATTATATTTCTATTCTTTTAATTCCTGGCAATGTTTGATGTTTGTGATGCCAGGAGAAAATAAATTCCCATTTATTTTCTTCTCATTTCACCAGAACTCCTTTAAAGAGAGGCCTATACTTGTCTTCTTTATTTTAATTATCTCCTAAATCCACTCCCATCATGGTTGGCTCTTGCTATCCCTGTGAAATTGCTTCCACCAAGGTTGCCATGATAGGAGCACAGTGAGACCAATGGTCATTTCTCATACTCAAAGTATTTACCTCCAGAGGAGCTCTCGACCTAGTCATTCCCACTTTCTTTTAAATGCTTTCTTTATTTGCTTTTCAAGTCATCATATCCTGTGACTTTTTATCTTTCCTATTATTTCTTGGACCCAATTGCTTCTCAGTCTCCTTTACCAGGATATTTATATCCCCTGAAACTCTAAAGGTTGGAACATCCTTAGAATCAGTTCTTAAAATTCTTCTCTTTTCAATCTACACTCATTTCCTTGAACATCTAAATCTCAAACATTATATAACATATACACACTGACTTGAAGATTTTGTATCAAGCCCATATATCTCTTCCAAATTCTATATTTAGGCAAGCAACTACATATTCATTACTTGATTGGCTTTCTAATCAATATTTTAAGTTAACAGTTGTAAGTATGAGCTTCTGATAGTCTCTCCAAGAAAACTTGCTTCATCTTCAGTTGTTTTCTCAGCTGGTGGCAATTGCAACCTTCTGATTGTTCAGTGAAAAATGTTAGAGCTATCTTTGATTTCTCACTTTCTTTCTCACCCAATATACAATCTGTCAGTTAATCCCGTTTGCTCAATGTCCTGTTAGGAACTGGGCTGCATGGCAGCCAGAGGTGAGCAACAGGTGCTGGAAAGAGGCTTCATCTGTTTAACACACATCTACAGTCACTCCCCATCACTCATGTCACCCCCTGAACTCCACCTCCAGTAGATCAGTGGAGGCGTTAGATTCTCATAGTCCAAATTCTACTGTAAACTGCACGTGCAAAGAATCTAGGTTGGATGCTCCTTATGAGAATCTAATGCATGGTGGAGCTGAGGAAGTAAGCACACACTTCAGGGGTCACTGTCTCCCATCACCCCCAGATAGGACCACCTAGTTGCAGGAAAACAAGCTCAGGAATCCCACTGATTCTGCATTATGGTGAGTTATATATTAATTTTCTTACATATTACAATGTAATAATACTAGAAATAAAGTGCACAATAAATGTAATCTGTTTGAATCATGCTCGCTACCCCAAAATTGGGTTTCCATAAAACTGGTCCCAAAAGTTTGGGGACCGCTCCTATACAATATCCCCAGAAGCTGAGCATCTCTCCTGGGGTCCATTGTTAGTTACTACTTTGCTCTAAGACACTGTCATCCTTCCCTTGGATTGCTGATGTCACCTTCTTACTGATTTCTGACAGCCGTCCCTGTTCTCCCCCTTGCTCACTCTGCTTTAGCTCCACTGGCTTCTTGCTATTCTTAGAACTTACCAAACACACACAGGCTTTGGGGGTTTGCTCTTGGCTCTTGTACCTGGATAGAACTTTCTTTCCTCCAGACATCAGTTTGGAAACTTGCCTCTCCATACTTCAAGTATGTGCTACTATCTCACATTCTCAATGAGGCTTACCTTCCTTTACTAGGTTACTCCTGTGACCACCCCCTGATGCTGTGTGATCTCCATTGCCTTGCAGTGGTTTTTCATGTCCCCACTCCCTGAGATTTACTAGCCTCCTTCACCAGCTTCTGCTTATCTCCCACATTTTAAATGTTGGGATGCCCCTGAATCAGTTCTTGGAATTTTTCTCTTTTTAACCTACTCTATTGCATTGAAAATCTCAACCAATTTCATTACTTTAAATATAATAGAAACATAATATATGTATAGATGCAAATGTAGTATAATTTCCTGATCTATAATGTTGATTATGTTTTATCTGTCTTCCTTATACTAGAATGAATTTCCACAGAGCAGGTATATTTATCTGCTATGTTCACCCATGTATGTCAAGAGCCTAGAACATTACTTAGAATATACAAGGCACATAATATGTTGCTGTTGAATAATGAAATAACTGCTATCTCTGCTTCTTCCCTTGCTCCCTTGAGTTTAGTCTAGTAGCTGGGGTGAGAGCAACCTTATAGATCATTTCATTTACTCAAAGGCTTCCCGTTTCACTTATAGTAAAAGTCATATCCTTAGGGTTACCCAGAAGACCCTAGACGACTGCCCTTGTTAGTACTGTCTAGACCTCTTTCTGCTGGCCTCCCTCACTGAGTTTGCTCAGCAACAATAACGAGTACCCTGGCCTCAGGAGCTCCTCCCCAGGGTCTTTTGTGCCAGCTCTGGCCTAGACCAGCTCACTTTATCATTTTCCTCACATCTTTTCTCAAAGTCGCGTTGCAAAGTCCTCCTTCTTCCCTCCAAGCTTCCCCAGTCTCTTTCCTTCTTTTTGTTTCTTCTTAGGCCTTATCACCACCTGACATACCACATATGTTACTTCTTTACTTAGTTTATGGCGTGTCTTTGGTCAGAATAGATGTTCCCTGAGGAGAAAGGTTTTCATCTGTTTCTGCTGTATGCACAGCACCTACGATAGGACTGACTCAATGCAGCTGCTCAGTAAATCACCAGTGAACTGAGGAATTATTGCTGCTAATGCTCCAAATGTGCTCCTTAAACTCCAGAAGCTCCATCAGTGGTGCGTGCTGAAGTGAAGATGTCATTTTTCATCTCTCAAGCCAAGTCTCTGGAACCTCTTCTGAAATTAGTGAAGATAGCTAATTGGCAAGGACTGATTTTCCTGAATCAAGAGAGAATATCTACATGGCTTTACTGGCTACTAGTCCTGTAATCCAGTTTTCAAAAATCTTTATAGTGTCTTTTTCTCTTTTTTTTTGACATGGTCTCAAGCTGTAGCCCTGGATAGAGTGCCATGACATCACAGCTCACAGCAACCTTAAACTCTTGGGCTTAAGCCATTCTCTTGCCTCAGCCTCTCAATTAGCAGGGACAGGTACCCGCCACAACACCAGGCTATTTTTTTTTTTTTTTTTTTTTTTTTTGCAGTTGTCATTGTCCTTTTAGCTGGCCTGAGCCGAGTTGGAACCCATCAGCCCCGTTTTATGTGACTGGTAAGGTGAGACCACTAATGCTTATTTTGTAGATATTTGGCAAAGTAGAACATTATAGAATACATGTATTATATATATAACAACATATGCTACCTATTACTGTTTTTTCTCATTTTCTTTGAACTTACCTAGTTTTGCTTTAGAGAGGACATATTAACTTATTGTAAAGTATGTTGTTCCTCACGAAAAGATGAGTATCTAGAAACTTAAAATATCACTACGTTTTTAACATTCATTACAAGTTTAAGTATTATCATTCTTCAGATTTGCTGTCGTTCATTCAACATCAATATTCTTTATCAATAAATTTGATAAATAAATTCAGCAAAGAAAATACCGCTTAATAATCTGTCCTGATGGGGGTTTAATAGCAAGAGTGTTTGCTTTTTGATTTCAAGGAAGCTTGATTCAAATGTTGTCCCAGCTAGTAGAATACTCTCAGCATTTTATTTTCCTCTTTTATAGAATTGTAATGCTGGTACCTACTTCATAAGTGAAAAAAGGCACTAAATAAAGTTTGTTAGTGCCCTTTCCTTTTCTCAAAATAAAGAACCATTAACCTTGAAAAACTCTATTTCTAAAGTGTTTAGAGTGATTTGATTTCCTCAGCAAATCTGTAAACGGGTGGGTCAGGCATTTTTAATCTTCCTTTTAAGGAAAAGACAGAGACAATGTCACGATTTCTGTGTAACCACAAACACTGACTAACATTCAAGTTTTCCTGATTTGAGTCAACATGATAGATGTGAAAGCATACTGCTTAGTCTGTGGTTAATTAGTGCTGCGTACCCATCTATTATTTTATTGCTGTTCACATAATTTAGAAATAGTTATAGCTTCTTAAGGGGAGCTAGTTATGAATTCTGAAACTTTGTTAAGTGGCTTCGTTGCTCAGGAAAAAGCAAATTGGGATATATGAATATTTATTGTTCTTCCCTTTTGAAGCTTTATCTCTGATTTATATGGGGGATGTTCATCTCTCAATTTTCAGTGACAATAGTAAAATATTGCCTACTGTGTAATTGTATGTGTTTATTTGTGAAATTTTCTTGAGTTTTTTTTTGTTAATGGTTTAATTCAGTTTTCTTAATCTAAGTCAAGTTGGCTGGTCCAATCTAATGAATGTAAAGCTATCTTTCTTTCAAAACTCTCTTATTTTTTAATTGCACATAAATTCTTGTAACTTCACAAGTGTTGGTTTTACATTAATAATTAAAATGTTCTCTGAAAAGAAAAATGTTTTATTTATGAAATTTTCAAAATGAGCATATATGCAAAGAAGATGGGTTTCTCATGCTTGGTATAGTGTTATATAGTCAAAATCATTACTAATTATAAATTTACTTACATATCTACTTCAGTTACAATGGATTTGTAGCAGACTATGAGAAAGTTTGTATACAACAAAAAGATAAAATAGTGAAATGAATCTCTACGAGGTAAAAATAAGTGCTAAAATATATTTGAACATGTAAGATCAGCATAAAGAAATATGTAATTTAAGTAACCTGCCTACTTTATGTTTAATTTTCTGAAGGCCATATCAAACAGAAAAAGGTCACATATATAATAAATAACAGTGTTCTAAAACTAACCAAACACATACACAGGTAGAGAGCAAGCAAAAGAAACGAGGTTATCTAAACCCAGGGACCTATGCAGAATTAGACTCACACATGCTCAAAAGAAAAATTCATTTTAAAATGAAGATTTTTCTCAATGGCATCTTCAATGACAGATTTTCAACATCTCTTTGTTGTGATGTCTTTTAGAGTGGCTTTGTGGCAAATTATAAAAGTGCTATTCTGGCAAGTAATTTATTTGTGGATCAAAAGAGACTCCCATTGGTAAAGTGCTTTTATTTAGCTTTATTTTATGCTGTGGAATAATATTTAATAACATAGAAATAATATTCCTCTGGGTATTTTCATATTAACATATCTGTAGCATATCACAAGGAAAACTTGACTGTAGAGGTTTTCTATGAAACTTTAGCTTAATCCAGGAGGAGACCTGACCTTTTTTTTTTTTTATTCCAAGCTATCATGCAGTTGGGTAACAGACTTGGCACAGATTTCCAGCAATCTGTTTCTTGGATTGTTTCTACCTCTCAAGAAATGGAAACAATTATCCTGTGAACTAACAAGATTTACTATTGAAAATATTGCTGCTATTTTAAATGTCATGCATTTTCAAATATGAAAAATATAAAAAAAATTGTCACAGACACTCTTATTTTTCTTCTGGTGGACTCACTAATATTTTAGGCTAGAAAGGTGAAGAATTAGTTCTGAGTAAAGGACTGAGCACTAGGATGTGAAAGGGAGCCTCAGATATTTTTTTTTTTTTAATTTATTGTTGGGGGTTCATTGAGGGTACAAGAAACCAGGTTACACTGATTCCATTTGTTAGGAACCTCAGATTTTTAATTCTAGGACAGTCATTTGCTACTTCAATTTCAAATGATAAACTAGAGCAGTGTTTAAGTAATCGATCAGCACAGTTAGTTGGCAAGCAAGTCACAAAATGGAGTTTCTTATATTCAAACTCATACTCAGTGTTGAGTCTAATACTGAAATGGGGAGGGAGATAATGAGGGCATACCTTCTTCATGTCTCCATTGGAATCTCCCAAAGATATCCCAGACAACTATGGCATTTAAATTAAAGGAGGAATTTTTTACTATGCAAATGTAGCATCAACAAGAAGCCTTTGGACTCCTGCTTCTTGCTCTTTCCCATATTTTTTCCCACCCCTCCCTGTGCCACTGTCCATAAAAATAAATAAAAAGTAGTGAATCTTATTGGCACAGTAATTCCAAATTTATAATAGTCTTCAGATGTTTGACAACCTCAGAAGTATTGCTTTAGAGAAGACTTTTTTATTATTTTAATATTAATATCAATTATGATTTTTTTCTAACTACCTAATGGCACATTGGAAACACAATTCAGAGTTACTAAATGTTACTTGAATTGATTATATTGTTTTACTGAAGCATTTTTCCTCTTCAGTAGCTGAATGGCAGTCCCCTAATTGCTACAAGCAGTTGACCCACAGTCCATTTTTAAGATAGTACATTAAATTATCCACTAAAAAGATTAAAGTACTAATTCATGTGTAATATGGCTATGTGGGACAGAAGAGCCTGTGATGCAATGCCAGCTTAATATTTTATTACTTTGCATAATAAAATAGGGAAATTATTTATTCATTGAGGTTGTAATTAGTTACAAGTAATAAATTTTTAGTGTTCCAAGCCCAGACCCTGGCAGATTTAGGACAGCACTTGACCCCTGACTTGCTGAAAAATGAAGAAAGTGGGAGTGAAAATTTTCTTTATAGAACAAGATGATTTGGGATAGGAGGGACAGCGTAAGCTTGCCAAAAACGTGGGTTAAACTGAACACACAGATGACTGTAGCTGATAGAGGTGTCTAAAGCTGTATTTTCTTCTCAGTACTTTTCTGTGTGTGTGTGTCAGTGTGTTTTTATTTAACATTAAAACTTTGTTGCTCAGCAACCAAGAGAAAACACACTAAGAGAATCTATATTTGTTTAAAAAAAAAAAAAAAGTGGTGCATATGGATAGTGGGGTTGGGGCTGTGGCACTATTGAGCCACAGTAACGTGCGAGGAGACGTTGTTTTCCAGACCTGCTTGTTAGATGTGTCTTAAATTAAATTGATCCCATCATACATTTCTTTCTTAGCTATTGCTCTGTCTTCTACCTCAAATACTTTGAAAAAGGGGAAGTTTCAGAGGAAATGCATTCTATTAGTGAATAATATAATTTATAATTCACAGGGTAAACATTCAAAGTAAAACTGTAAGTCAAATTTCATGTTCCTAATTTTAATATTTTCTAAAGTCTATCTTTTTAACCTCCATTAAAGGATTTATTGTGTACTTTCTTTTCTGAGGGAATTCTATTTTATTCTGAACACTGAAGTACAGCTATGTTCTGCATGGTGAAATAGTAAAATAAATATAAATTTGAAAGTCACAATAGTTTTGTTGAAATTCTGCCTTTTCCCTTTTATGCTGTGCAACCTTTAGGCAAAGCCCAACTTCTCTGAGACACAGTGCATTCATCTATTAGAGAGAATTCCAATCCCTTAGTTAAGTATTGCAAGGAGATGTGCAATACACAAAGCATTGCAGATTTTCTTAAAAGACTGCTAGGTTTACGTCTGTTGATGTTCACTTACTTACTCCTTGTGTGGTCCAGAAGGCAGTGATTAAAAAAAAAAAATGTAAGCAACTCCTGGTCATGTAAATAGCTACTGTTAATACAGGAATTGTGATGACATTTCTAATGATACTACTTAGACGGGAATCAAAACCAAATTTACAAATTCTATTTCTTGTTTTTAAGGAACTTATTAAGGAAGTGGATTAAAAATACTTTCATAGTCATTTTTTTTCATTATACTCTATCAAGTAGAAAAATAATTTTTAATTGTGAGTCACTAGTGAGCTTAAACCAATTGCTAAGAATGTAAAGTTTATTAGCTAAGAAAAAGAGATGGATATAGCTTTTAATATACTGATGTTGCATACATTTAAGTATTGAATTTTAATATAAGGCAAAGCTAGATTAATATTATTCAATTTATAGACTGTGTTTTGCTGTGAGTTTCAAATACTGATGATTTTTTTTTTTTTTTTCTTTTTTTAAGTACAGGCAGCTTACCCAGGGAAAACAATTAAAAACAAACCTTTATGGAGAGAGAGGTTGAGTGAGTTGTTAAATATGCCAGAAGTGAGAATAGATCTAGAATATATTTAGGCTCCAAAAGACCTTTCTTTCAATTTTATAGAATATTTTAAAAATTTAGTTAAGATTGACCTTTAGATATCTGCTGACTACTCATTATAAGAATTGCATTTTATGAGTTCTATTTCAGAGGAAATTTATTTTGAATTCTGTTCATTTTGTTTGTGCTTTGCTAAGTAAGGAGCTTGCTTTCTGTCCTAATAGGGAAACCGAAAGAAGGTACTGTTCTTTTCATGTGTGTATTCTGCAATTACATTGAAACATTTTAAATGTACAATGCTTGTGAAAGTAAATAAATTTAGGCAGAACTGGAGTGAGAAGAGGGGACTAGTTTTGTGGAGTTTTGACTTAAACATGTAGCACACTATACTTGATGCTTGACTTCCATTTCACAGATGGGAGTATCAGAGACCATGACATTTTTAATATATTATTTTATGGTAGACCTAGAAGAATTCATTTGGTCCCAAGGCTTTTGTTCTTTCCACCATACTCCACTGTTTTAATTATTATAAATCATTGCCTGTTAATGCAATAGAAAAGAAGTTGAAAGAAAAAAATCATAAATATAAATGAAAGCATTTGTTTGGGGGTTGACCTACATTATAACAAGATCTTACTTTTTTGTTTGGAATATAATGAACATTCTCATTGCTTTAACTAGAAAATCTAATCCAACAATATTTTTGAAAGAGTTAATATCCTTGTTTCAAGAAACATCAATGAGTCATATATTAAATTAAATATTAATTAATTATATAAGAAAAGACGTGTAGAAAACAGAAAACTTATGTAAGGATTGAACTTATAATTAGCTGAATTAAATTAGATGTTTAGTTAAGGTTGAAAGGACATCTCTGTCACGATATATCTAAAAAGTCTTATAATTAAATACTTAAAAAATTATGAATTGATTTTTACTTTTAATAAATGGCTCCAGAAGAAGAAAACATTTGACTTCAGCTTGCTAGTAGTAACTGTTAGTTAACATAGATTTAGTAATGGAAGAATGGTAAAATGGAGTCTAAACTATAAACTATATTTCTACGTTAAAACACGTACATACACACAGCTAGGCTATTTATATGGAGTTTAGTTTGAGGATTGGAATTATTGTCTGTAAAATATCCTTACAAGAGCAGGTCAACAGAAAAAAAATGTTGAATTGAAATATAGGGAACCTGTGAAGAGAAATAAAACTCTTTTTCAGAGGCTGTGTAATATAATGGGAAGAGCAAGAACTTTGTTTTGTTTTTTTAAAGACTGTCCCACTCTGTCATCGCAGCTAGAGTCAGAGGCACAATCATAGCTCACTGCAGCTTTAAACTCCTGAGCTCAAGTGATCTTCCCACTTCAGCCTCTGGAGTAGCTGGGACGATAGGCACATGCCAAAATGCCTGGATAAATTTTTCATTTTATGGAGACAGGGGTATTGGCATGTTGTCCAGGGTAATCACAAAGTCCTAGACTCTAGTGTTCCTCCTGCCTCGTCCTTCCGAAGTCCTGGGATTTCAGACATGAGTGCTGCACCTGGTCAGAGCAACAACATTTGATTCTGATATACTAGAGTATGGCTGTGACCTTGGCAAACCTGTCTACTATACCAGAGTCAGTTGCCTCTTTTGTGAAATCTATGCAGAGCTGCTTTGAGAAATAAAATTTAAAAATGCATGCATGATATTCACCAAAAGTAAGTATCCATTCACTTCTCTCTCACTTTTTTTTATATACATAGATGCTAATTTTGTCATTGATCTGACAAGATAGAAAGGATACAACATTGAAAACTACATAAATGCCACCTCATCGTTTTCTCTCCCCACCTTAGATGAAGACAAGTTTGGGAGTTTTCTGGGGGTATTTCAGTAGAAGATTAAAACTATTCAGGATTGCTTGTTTTGTTCTGAGATGGCAGATGGACACAGAACCTTTTTTCCAGCCGTTTGCCTGAATGTATATGCTTACCTCACTAAGGCTTGGTTCTGCACATTGTCATGCAGGTAGTAATAAGAGCTTCAGAATTAGAAGGGATAAGTACAAGGATCTTGTTTTTATTTTTTATTGTAAATAATGTATTTTCCTTTGTATTACCTTCCTATCCTCGCCTTTCATTCCAATATTCAGTAAGCCAGACATAATATTTAGAACTAGGGATTCAAATGTGAGTACATCTGTGACCTCAGGAGGCAGTCTAACAGGAAGACAAAATCCAGAAGATGGTCATGATGAAGTTTCGCCAGTTGATTCTAGTAATTGAGATTATTTATCTTACTGAGCTTTTAGTTGTTGTACGTCCATTACTTGAAATGAAACATATTCTAGGTCTATATCCTATGAAAACATCTGGAAAAAGATACCTACCTTTATTCTTTTCCTGTTTTTAAAATATTTGCTATGAAATATCACTATATAATTAAATAGAGTTTGAAAGCAGGATCACTTTGGGCCTTGTCCAAGGGATACTCTAGTGTGCCTTGGTCTAAGGCTGCTTATCAGCCCTAGTGTGCTTCCCCTTTCCTTCCTGTTTGAAGCCGGGCCCATTTGGAGGCTGCTGCCATCTCTGCCCTGAACAGCTTCTTTTGCCTGAAGATGCCCTCATACACATGTATATTTGATAACATATTTGGACGCTCTGGAAATGTACTTATTAATCTGTCTCTAATATTATTTTTAAGTATGGCAATATTTAATAACTATTTAATAATTAAACAGCATAGTTATTAAATAATTATTGAATAATAATAGCCGCTACCTCTAAAACAATAAAACAAAGATTTACCAAGAACAACTGGCTATTTATATCATTTAATTCAAGCCTCAAAATATGGTGTGAAATTGATATTTTTGTTATTAACATTTTACAGATGAGAAAAATAAAGGTAAATTAACTCCTTTTTTGAATCATACAATCAGAAAGGCCTAAGCTAGGATTTGAGCATAAGCAAAACTCAACGCTTAGCAATAGCACATCCTGAATGTGGCCTCTAATAAAGGATCAGTATGAAAATTTCTTATGTTGTTAATATTCTCACTGTACATGTTATATATTGGCAAACTTCTATATTGGGTATACAGCATAGATGATTTATAAACATTTTAAATACTTTTGGAAATGAATCATAAATAAAAAATAATTTCAATGTAGAAGCAGAATTTTAATCAAAGAAAATATGGAAAATATTTCTTAAAATCATGGACATAGAAAATGTGGATATTTCAGAAAGAGTAAGTTTGTTCACATATTTTTTCAAGGGCTTTCATTGTTTACATTTTTTAGATATTCATTTTAAGCAAAATGTAAACTTTGAAAAAATATTCAATTTTCATATGGTGATGTATTTTGTTTAGTTGTCAATGTGCATGAAAATCTCTCATGTGATTTTTTTTTAATTCAGATTTTTCAGAGAATTAATGAAAGTCCACATATAATTGTGAGAAGTCCCTCAGCTGGTTCCATACAAATGACCCAGGGAGCACTTACGTAATAAGCAACTCCTTTTAATAAGAGAGGACACTTAAGAGATTAATCACAAATTTGAAAATTTGGAAATTCTTTTCTAAAGTTTTCCAAAGTTTCATTATTTGTCTGAAGTAGTGGTAGCAATAACAGTAGCAGCAGTGTAGTAACACTTATAGTAACAGTAGCAGAGGGAGCTGTGTGGGAGCTTTAGTAGTAAGAATTAACACATGATGACCAATGGATACTTTTTTTAATCTGATAGCTACTCAGATATACTATATTTTAGCATTCGTTGACAAATTAATGCAAGTATCTCTAGGAACCAGTGAAATAATAAACTGTAACTTAAAATAGATAAAATGTACCCTCCCCATGTATTAAAGTTTGTATAAATATGATATACATAGCTATATAGCTTTCAGAATCCATTCACTGACTTTTCAGAAATTCTATTACACATGATAGCTTTTATTTATTTATTTTTGTATTTATTAGCCGTTTAGGAAGAAGACAATAGTTATTTCCTAGTATAAATAAACATAAGCTAATTAAATCTTCTTATGAAAAACACAAAAAATGTGGGAAATGTGAAAGAACTATGTTGTATTTCAAGAGCAAGGAATGGTTCTATGAGCCATCCCTAGAAAGGTGTATTTGAAATGAACTAAAGTAAGCGTCTTTTGCTTTGAACAGAATATATGAGATGGATTAAAAAGTGCATGAGGTGGCCCGAGGCAGTAGGCACATGGGAATTTATACTAATATTAGAGATTTAGGTTTAATAGTAAATGATATATTGAACGTTCTACTGACTTGTTTACATAACACCTTTTATTTTTCATATTGTAGTTCTGTAATTGTAGAGTTACAATTTATATGGAGTTCCAGAGTACTTCTTATTTTTGAAGTCTTCTTAGCAGTGAAATCGTGAGAAGTATTATTTAAAGTCCATTTGTGACAAAAATGGTTAATGATAAATAGAACTTTTTTGTTTTTAATAGATAGATTAGAGTTATCTAATTTATCTAATCTATTCAATTATCTTTTTAAAGAGCTGATGTACTCTGTA
Source organism: Loris lydekkerianus (assembly GCA_963574355.1). NCBI lineage: Eukaryota > Metazoa > Chordata > Mammalia > Primates > Lorisidae > Loris > Loris lydekkerianus. The sequence goes on along the minus strand of CAUYPK010107903.1, from coordinate 42,033 downwards.
CTATTATAATTCTGTCTTATCTAAAAACTATCTACATTTGCAAATAAGAATATTTTACCTGCTCTAGTCAATATACAATCAGTAGCTATAAATGTAGCATTCTATATGTAAAAAAGTAAGAGAACACTTGGAAAAAATGGCAATTTAGCTGAATTGAGACATGTGCCTAGCCATCTGGAGCACTTCTGCATAATATAAAGACATTTGGAATTTTAAATAAAGGATTTTGAATTCAACCAGAATTCTTTTGTGTCTTCCAAAGACATTGATTTATTGAGACTGTGTGTGGCTTTTCACATATGCAAAAGATTAATGATTTCCTAAATGTCCTTTTATTTCTTCATTTTATAAAATGCATACATACAGTTAAGAAAATGAAATCTTTGAGGATCTGTGAACTAAGTTGTCAAGAAATAGTCCAAAGTATTTTGTTTTAGCAATTTATCAAATGATCTATAACATATATTTTCTTAAAGTGAAAAAGGAGATTGGCATTATTGAATCTTGATTTAATGTTAAATAACTAAATTCATAATCATTTCAATGTAATATACAAGTGATTTTTGTGAACACATTAAATAACACTATAAGATAATTTTAACTTTTCATCTATATGCTTCTAAAATTTCAACATGATGATTGATGTTGCTGAAATTAAAGAATGCATTGAGCAGATCTGGTCTTATCAATATGAAGTAGTTTAAATGAAGGTATTTTTTACAGTGAAATTTTCATTAAGCCCTAATAATCCTAAATCTTATAGTTCAAGTGATTAGAATATACCTTCTACGTCATGAAATATGAAATTGTTATTGATCGTATCATACTAGCTATTGGTACCTTCGTTTTTTTAATGATATTTCAAATTTTCATTAAGATTATATTACTGAAATTATAAATGTATTACTTATAGTCAAAATGAAAATTTAAGCCACTTCTTCAGGGTCCTATTGTATGTAAAACTTTTGTGGGGAGTGGGCATTGGAAACATAGATTTTGTTGTAATTTGTCTAAGACACATGTGAATCTTTATATTCAGATAAATTAGATGATTTTATATAACTGTACCAACATAGATTGGCCAAGAGCTATGCCAACAAAGAGAATAAACAAAAAATATAGACCAGGGACAAAAGCCTGAAAATCCACTGGAAAGTGACTGAGTTAAGTAATTAGCTCTTTATTTGAGGATCAGAGAGAGCTCCCTTTCACGTATTATACTCATATACTTGGAATAAAATAAAAGCATGTATTAAAACTGCCACATTGTATGTGCATAAAGCCTGTCGTAAGGGACTTAAAATTATTAATAGCCCACTTATCCTTTGAAAGGTATCCATAAATTCATCAATAATTACAATAATGATTAGATTTAATAGTTATTTGGTTTATCATTCTAAAACAAAATGATACAAGAATTGCTGAGTTCCTTCTTTGATTATGTTTGCATAAGAAACACATTGATTTGGTAGAAAATAATAAATAAATAATTAAATGTACTCATATTTTATTGGTTCTCACCCAGAACAAGTGCATTCTATAAGGTTTTAGTCCAAACCCAAAGTCTGTATTTTGGGGATTTATTAATTTTCACATGACATATTTTTGGTTAAATCTGTAATTTGCTGAAGGTCCTAATGTAAATACATTGCGCTCCAAATTGCATTTTTAATGTGGAGAGCATGAGATGTGTTGTACATATTTAGAAGGGTATTTTAAGTTTAGTGTACTACTTTTTACTTAAAAAAGTACTAAAGTTTTCTCTTAGATTTTTTTCATATTAAAGCATTTAAGTTTCTGGAGGTTGTTTTGTTTTTTCCTTTTAAGGCTCTTTTTATTTTTCAAATTACTAAGTTTCATCCCTGGCAATTTGAGTTTTAAAATGTCTTTATTGTTACTGAATTATGGACATCTTTTTTGGTTTTCTGCTTCCTGTATCAGATGGTACATTTTGAATCCGTGTTATAAATCATCTCATAAGACTTGCAAATATTTCTTTTTCTAAGAAGTGTTTTTAAGGCTGTTAGGACAAGTAACAAGGGAAGTGTCAAGATTTGTTAGTCAAATTGTTCCAAAACTACTATATGTGTTCACGATATACATACAATAGTCATACACACACACATACACTACTTTAAAAACTATGATGAGAGTTTTGTTGATAGTGTATATTTTAAACTAAATAATTGTGTTTTATGTTGTACTTTATCTTTGCCTAGGCTACAGAATGAGAAAGATTACTTTTATAAAAGATTTTTTTTCACTATTTACTTACTATGAATATACATTTAAATGTTGACATTTTATAAAACAATTGTGTATTTGTCACACTTTAATATAATCACTGCTGACACTTAAAAATTTTATAGCTTTTATCAAATGCATTGGAATTTTTTTCTTTATTATAACTACAATTGGTTGAAAAACAAAAGGTTTGGCACCTGTAGCTCAAGCGGCTAGGGCGCCAGCCACATACACCAGAGTGGAGGTGGGGTGGGGGGTGGGAGTTTGAATCCAGCCTGGGCCCACCAAACAACAATGACAATTACAACCAAAAAATAGCTGGGCATTGTAGTGGGCACCTGTAGTCCCAGCTACTTGGGAGGCTGAGGCAAGAGAATTGCTTAAGCCTAAGATTTTGAGGCTGCTGTGAGCTGTGATGCCACGACACTCTACCCAGCTTGAGACTCTGTCCCTTCTACCCCCACCTAGAAAGAAAAAAAAGCAAAAACAAAATATTATATTACTTCAGAGCTAAGAATTTTAAAATAAGATATAAATTGCCAACCTATAAAGCTGGTATGGGTTCATTCCTTTTCACTGCTATTTTTATCTCTTAGTTATTAAATCAGGGAAGTATTGCATCATGTACAATTATTTTGAATAAAGAAGTAAATCAATGTATCTAGTTTTGAAATTATACATTGTTTATTATTAACTGACCAATGCCAATTGTGTATATATTTTAATTGGTGTAGAGCAAATGTTCTGCTATTTTTTCTGTAATGTTTTTAGATGCTACACAAGCTTTAAGTAATGGGTCATTTTGCACTTTCAAATCATACCCAGTGCGTTCTCGGAAAGGAAATCTGTGGTTTTCATAAGCAGGGCTCAGTTTTTTCCCATGAAGCCTTTGGCATGCCTTTGAAGTCTCTGAGTCTGTTCTTCTGTTTTATGATAGCCCGCTTTCCTTCCATCAGGGTAGAGGATGTTTTCAGAATACCCGGAGACCCGTCTGTGTTTCATCTCAGTTGACATGAAGCACTGATGAATGCAGCTTCGATTCCTGGGCTGCATCCAGGACCAGACTTCACCTCATGTATGGGTTCTTATCCATAAAGTGTTCTAGATAAGGAAAGAATTTTCATCAGTTTTACAATTTTATTTGATAAAACAGAAAAAAATTGAAGAAACTTTAAGGTTGATTTAATAATATATGGTAAACAGCATTTTTTAGTAATTTTATTAATGTTAGGCTTTTGAACATATTTTGTAAAAAATCTGAGTTTGAGTAGTAACTACCTATATGGAAAGATCTTTACCGCTTAAGAATATAAATGAAAAATAAACGTTGACTCTGCTATGAGAGAAAGTTTGAGAAGGCCACACTATACGTAGAGCAAAAAGAAGTGTAGCTAAAATTGCAGGACAGTATACAAAGTAAATATGGTTAAACATTTTATTAGGTAGGTTCATTTGAAAGGGCTGCCTGAAAATAAGATTGATTTTAGATTTCCATGAATTTCTCAATATAAATGGAAAAAGTGAAACCATGAAACATTTTCAAAAGCAAATTAAACTCTGACCTGCCCAAAATGAGGGTGAAGAACAGGAATTTAGCTGGTCTCAGGACCACATCATGTTATAATAGATGAATCGATAAAGACTTGTTTTGTGATGTGAGTTAGAAGAAGTGGGCAGGAGAAACGATTAAGAAAGAGTAGCAAGGCTCAGCACCTGTGGCTCAAGCGGTTAAGGTGCCAGCCATACACCTGAGCTGGCAGGTTCGAATCCAGCCTGGGCATGCCATATAACAATGATGACTGCCACCAAAATATAGCCGGGCATTGTGGCAGGTGCCTGTAGTCCCAGCTACTTAGGAGGAGGAGGCAGACTCGCTTGAGCCCAAGAGTTGGAAGTTGCTGTGAGCTGTGATGCCACAGCGCTCTACCCAGGGCGACAGCTTGAGGCTGTGTCTCAAAAAAAATCAGAGTAGCAAGATATTTTCTTGCTAAGTTGAGCAATTTACATTTTTTAAAGTTGTGGGAAACTCTCTTGGCTCAACTACTACCATACAAAAGTTCCTGATAAATGTTGACTGGTGCTGTTAATTTTTCCAGAGCATATCCAAGAGACATTGCATGTTGATTTTGTATAAGATTATCTACTTTATAAATTTATAATTTCAATATATTGTACTAGACACAGTGTCCATAAAGTTCGTGGGAAATTTAAAAGTTTTACACTATAAATTTCACATGAAATTTATGAACTCCCTATACTGTATTTTCGATTTTTTTTCCTCCAGTGACTGGATTTCCCAACTTACCTTGAAAAATTCAGAAACAAATTTCTGAATTAAATAAATTATTCCCCTTTGTAGTAATCAAATAGCATGGACGTAGTGAAAGTAGGAGGCCTGATGTCATTTTAATTTACTTTTCCTTGTGAGCCTATTGATGTGGAGATCATCCATTAGAGACAACGTTTTCATAGACCAGAAATCCTGTCTAGACTATACCCAAACACGAGTCCTCCGCATTGGAATTCCTAATTGCCACTCTTGTTTCTTTGGGTACTCATGCTGATGCACATTATTCACCTTCCCTGGGTGGGAAATTCCTTCTCATCATCTACACTTTAGGTCAAGAACAAACCTATGGAAATAAAAATCTTCTGTTGCCTTCCAGGTAGAATTTATTTGTCTCTTCTAAATTTTATAACAAGTTATTCACACCTCACGTGTAATGCTGACTAAGCTGAAGTACAGTTACTTGGTATTTCCGACTGCCTTCTGGGCCTTAGTGAAGTCCTCTTTGTGCCTGGTCTAACTCTCATTATCCCTAGGGCTTCCATGTCTAGCGTGATGCCTGGCACATGGCAATAATCAATAATTATAGAGAGAGTGAACATGTAGTACATTGAAGTAAGTTGTATGTATGAACGAGTTTTGCTTTTCTTGGTGCTGCTGTAGGTGTTACTTTTAGATTTCTTTCTTTTACCTTTAGAAAGTGCATGTGTAATTTGGCCATAGTGTGAATTGCAGTGGAAACAAAGAACATCTTTTGTCTAAATTCTTGCACTAGCTAATACTTTTGTTTACACAATATGCGTGGTTAACAACTGTTGAAAATAACTGATTTGGATGAATGTCCTGGTACCTCTTGGAGGAAACAGTCAATGTACCACATCATCCACCTGCTTAATCTCCACAATGTAGAGTAGATTAGTGAAAAATTCTTTGAAAAAGAAAACTATCGGGCAATTAACATGCCAAGTTTGCCTTTTCTCTGTTTTCCATTTGGAGACTTTATGTTTGAAATGACACTAGTATACTTCAGGTTTCTTCCCTTGTTAATATCTGTTTTAGACTAGAGGTCTATCTAAAGACTTCCTATGAAGCCCCCCCCCAAAAAAAAAAAAAAAAAAAAAAAACAGGGAAAAGCAGCAATAATAAGGCATATATTATTTTTCTTTTAGAAAATGATTTCCTTTAATTTTTTCTACAATTCTTTTGCTGTTGCTATTGTTGCCATTTAAATATAGCTAATATTAATGATTGCTTTTAGTAGCATTTCATGGTTTTCTTTTCCTCCTAAATGCCATTCTGGCATGCATTATTTATGTACTTTATTTGCATTTGCACGTTGACATTTGCTTTTGGATCTAATTCAGTTAGAATGCATGAAAGAGTTTCAGAACATTGTAGTTTATATAAATTACCTTAGTAGCTATAAACAGAATTAAAGATTTGTCCTTAAAATGATCACCTCATCTATATTTTAAGTCAATCTGTACAACTCGTGCTGTAGATGTTAACCAGGTAGATTTTTCCCAGCTGCCAGCCAGAGAGCTGGGTATTCAGCATCACAGTTCAGTTGAGTTGGTATCGGTATGAGACCAATCTTTTGGAGAGGGCAGTGAAGGTTTTCTTAATTAATTTGCTTTCAACAAGTAAACCCCCACACTTAAAAAAAAAAAAAATTGAGTAGTCCTCTTAGTAGGTCATTAGACTTTGAGAGTTATTCACTTTGTTAGCCCAAACACTAAAACTTTGTGTCTTTTAACTCTGATTAGTGACACTTTAATAAAGTCATTTGAAGTTCAGTGGACTGAATTTTCCAACTTTTCTGATGTTTCTATGGTCACGGTAGAGCAACCTGTATTGAAGCTTGTACACAATCTTTTAAATGCAAATCGTGGAAAGCTGTGTGTAATTTTGTATATCTAACTTCAACCCTGACTGGGAAATGTGAGGGATTTCCAAATAAAAGCAGTAGCAGTGTTTTCTTTCTCTTTTGTTTTTCAAGTTGGGGTACAGTGAGGGCTGGGAAATAGAGAAGTTGTCACTTGACTAAACTTGAGTCTTTGTGAATAAAAAGCGTCCAGATGAAAACTTTTATGGCTATGTTTCTTCCTTTTTTTTTTTTTTTTCCTGGACAAACCAATGAGGACAAAACCTCATTTTCTTCCACATGATTAGATAATAAGGATAATGCAATCTACTGAAAGAAAATTTTCTTAGAGATAGATCCTTGAATTTTTTTTTTGAAAAAGTGAAGGGAAAGTATGTCCAATTGGCTATAATTAAATCATGCACGGTGGAGTCACTTTGGAGGAATTAATGCATTTTGTATTGCATTGCGACTTGAGTGAACATTTACAACACGTGAGAATGGAAAGGATGAAAAATTATGGTTGTCTTTTGGTTCACAAGAAGCCAAGGAGGCAGGTCATTGACTTAATTTTCATGGGAAGACTGACTCTAGTCTGCTCGCATATTCAGGGACCAAACAACCTGGTATTGACAGCGGTGGTTTGGGAGTGGAACATGCAGCAGCATTGTGCCATGGTTTGTTGAGGAAAAACAAGGGAAGATTTAAAACAAAGCTGTGAATAGGAACAGTAGTTCTTGTGTCTTGAAGCTGACTGACTTTTCCTCTCTTGTGCTTCGTGAAAGTATTAACCTTTTCCCTAAATAAGGGCTATCCTGTGGTAAGGGAAGTATTCAAGATAAAATTCAGTGACTCTCAGGAGTGGGAGCATTTATACTTCTTAAAAGAAATAAAGTGGGAGTAAGTAACTACAAATGCCTGAGACAATACGAGCCTGAGAGATTGGCTAAGTACTAGCTCAGGTATGTATTAGAACAGGCGTCCTCAAACTGCGGCCCGCGGGCCACATGAAGTGGTGTGAATTGTATTTGTTCCCATTTTGTTTTTTACTTCAAAATAAGATACGTGCAGTGTGCATAGGAATTTGTTCATAGTTTTTTTTTTGTTTGTTTGTTTGTTTTTAAACTGTAGTCCAGCCCTCCAACGGTCTGAGGGACAGTGAATCGGCCCCCTGTTTAAAAAGTTTGAGGATGCCTGTATTAGAATATTGATACTATTGGGGCCATTTTCCCCAAACCGAATTAATAGCTTTGCATATTTTTTTTGGTTTTCTAAATCTTAATGCCAATAAATTTGGATTTTTTTTTATTAGGTATTCAGTTACCTATGAAAGTGTGGCTTAGAATTTAGTTCTTGGCTTAGCAAATTTTATATCCATTTAGTTAATTCATAGACATTTTACATAAATTTATTTTATGAAAACTCAACATCAATGTTGTGCTCCATAGCAACATGTCAGTAGGATCCAGTGCTGACAATATCGATATATTCACTAGGGACTTCATAAATTCTTCTAACAAGAAAGAATATCAATAAATTATGACGAGGTAATGAAGAAGCTGGTAGCTAACATTGAATATAGAGCTTTGTTTCATTTTTAATGAATAATAAGGTATGTTGTGTAATGATGGAAATGAATATTTATTTTTAATGAAGTAGTTTCTGAAGACTGATAAGAGAATAAAAATATGAATTCTTTATTATTAAGTTTTCCTTGCATGCAAATTCGAGAGAATAACTGACAAGAAATGCTTTTGGTTCTTATCGCTTTAATTATTGAACAAGTATAGATATATTTTGCCAATTATATGATAAAACTAGAAGTTTTATCATAGACATAATATTCAGCATATCGTCTCTTTATATATGTATTTCAACAGTATATCCTACTTGTTTTGTGTGTTTTATACAGAGAGATACAGACATATTGATGAAAGGTCAGTCAATTAATGGTATTAATTTAAAATGCCACAAAAGGTAAAAGATGAGCAATAAGAAAAATCAGTACAGTAATATTGACAGGTATTCTTGGAAGTAAAAGTAAATGTCAGTATTACTTGCAGTGGAAAAATAGTTTTCTAGGCCTGCCTGTCCCTTTCCAGTAACTCTTCAGCTTGTTGACATACATTTAAGAGATGATGGTTGTTAACACTTAAAATGTTTGTTCTATAAAAGAAGAATTAATGTATAAGTTTGAATAATAGTAGATATATAATTTAATATTATATTAAAATATATAGCATCAATCTAAATCAATAAACATGTATTAATAAAATTTATAATTTAAAAAAATACTTGCTTTTTTATTACCATTTGGGGATTGAATCCATTTTTATCAGATTAAAATTAAAACTATATATATTCTTAAAAATTGATATAGTTTTTTTTGGGGGGGGGGCAGAGCCTCAAGTTGTTACCCTGGGTAGAGTGCTGTGGCATCACAGATCCCAGCAACGTCCGACTCCTGGGCTTAAGGGATGCTCTTGCTTCAGCTTCCCAAGTGGCTGGGACTACAGGCACCTGCCACAATGCCCAGCTATTTTTGGGTTGGAGTAGTCATTGTTATTTGGCAGGCCTGGGCTGGATTTGAACCTGCCAGCTCTGGTGTATGTGGCTGGCACCTTAGCCACTTGAGCTATAGGCACCGAGCCTAGATTATTATTTTAAATGCTGAGATGATTTTAATGCTTACTTCCTGAAATTATGAAAAGACCAAAACATAATAATTTGGACTTTAGGTTATGGCTGAAAATTAATTGACTGAGATTTGGATATATAACTCAATTTACATAGTCATTTTTATTAGATATATCACTTGTTAAGAGTTAGTGATTCTATTATAATCATACTGAAGCTTAAAAACATCTGTATCTATTATTTTGGATGTCTATTGCTAAGGAGAATTATAATACCAATGCTAAGTTAGCTAGAAAAATTATGAGTTTTAGAATCAGAGGGCCCACGATTCAAATTACACATGGCTCAGTCTCTTTTTCTTTTCCTTCATTCTTTCTTTTCTCCTCTCCTCTCCTCTTCTCTCTTCTTTTTCCTCCTCCCCCTCTTTCTTTCTTCTTTCTTTCTTTCTTTCTTTCTTTCTTTCTTTCTTTCTTTCTTTCTTTCTTTCTTTCTTTCTTTCTTTCTTTCTTTCTTTCTTTCTTTCTTATCTCACAGCAACCTCCAACTCTTGGTGGCCTTGAAAGATCCTCTTTCCTCAGCATCTTGAGTAGCTGGGACTATAGGTGCCCACCACAACGCCTGGCAAATTTATCTATTTTTAGTGGAGATGGGGTTTTGCTCTTGCTGACTCTGGTCTCTAACTCCTGAGCTCAAGCTATCCACCGCTGTCAGCCTCCTTGACTGCTAGGATTACAGGCCTGAGTCAACACATCCGGCTACATCATTCAGTTTCAGAACTAGCTCTATGACTTTGAAAAAGTTGCTAAATATTTCTCAACTTTATTTTCCTTATCCATTAAAATAATGATGTTATTACCTACTATATTTAGTTACTATGTGTCCTGATTAATTAGTATACCAATATGCCTACCATAGTAGTTTCTGTTCATCACATAAATTGGAACATATCCTTTGGTATGTAAATTAGCCCAATTACTACACAACTACAGAGTCCAGTGAACGTTACAGTAGCAAAGCACCCACATCTGCAATATGAAGAAGAATGAAGTCTTTTACCTTTACCGAGGGGTCTGCAATATGAAGAAGAATGAAGTCTTTTACCTTTACCGAGGGTGCACACTTCAGGAAGGTAAAGCGTCCTTTCTCTTCTTGTTTGCCCTCCTCAGGGCATCCCCAGTGCTGACCCCAATGCCTGGCAGGGAGAGAGTGATCAAGAACATTTTATTGAGGGAGAGAATCACCACCACAGGATTACAGTGGAGAAGATTTATTACTGCAAAATTACATTTTTAACCAAGTTTATATGCTAAAAGGGCCGCTTTTTATTGTATAAATGTGTAAAGTACTATGTAGGACACTATGAAAGTTTTGAGACAGACTGTTTATGTCCCATTATTTCACTTCCAAGGAACAGATGACAGAATTCTTTCTTATTCACCTGCACGAATTTCAACTTGCTAGGTTTATCCGTGTTCCTGGATTGGCTTCGTTTGTTTCTGACCACACAGATTTTATATTTCATGATTTTTGTGTATTTTTAAAAATAATTATTCATGTAATCCTGGAGAATGTGTACAGATAATCTAAGAAATATTGAAACTTAGAACTGTATAATGCTGTCTACATAGATAACCTCAGACAGAGGGATGTTGATAATCCTAAAATTTACTTGTGATATAAGAATACATTGTTTTTAAAAGCATAGACTGTTTATTATGAAATTGAGTTTAGAATTATTTATATAAGTCTATATACATATACATATACATATACGTATTATATATATGTATTATTTATATAAGTCTATATACATATAAAGCTAACATATGTATAAAGTTATCAGATCTAAGAGAAAACTGAAGGTCTATTTTATGATGATAGGGAACACAAAGGAATCTAGGGATTCTTTATAGACAATAGGAGTCATTTTCCAAGTCAAAAAAAGAAAAAAATCGGGGAGATTAGAAACTAAAAGAAATTATTGTATATGAAATAATGGATCTGTTAATTGGGAATATTTTATACAGTTCTGGTTACTATAGTTAAGAAAGATTCTGAAAAGTGGTCATAAATTATTCAAGGAGGTTTATAAGAATATATTAGAAATTAAAAACTTAGGATTCAAGTCTATGGATGAAATTATAAAATGTATTTTGGCTGATTTTATTAAGTGATATAAAATATTACTAGAGTTACATTGTTTAGAATTTCCCAATATATTAAAAATAATGCATAATAATACTTGTGCTTGAGAGAGATGTATTTAGCAAAAGTAATATAATATATAATATGCCATTATATATACTAATTACTACCTATGTTGTGGGTTGAAACTATACCAATATCTCAAAAGAGGTAAGGAATTGAAAATAGAAGTTTACAAGAGTTTTAAATGAGTCTGTGAATGGCTTTTATACCTCTCTACAAAAGGCTCTGTGCTTGCACAGAGTTGAAACTATACCAGTATCTCAAGAAAAAAGGAGTTGAAAATTGAAATTTAAAAGAGTTTTAAATGAGTTTGTGAATGGCTTCCATACCTTTCTACAAATGGCTGTGCTTCCACAATCAGAGAACATGGATGTGATGTGCTTATATTCTAGGATTAAAGTTCATAACTCGACAGATTCATGGTGATTTAAATAGGCACAAATGGAATATTGTATGAAGTATATATAATGCATGATTTAGTACACAGTATATGCCCATTTTAAATGAATCACAAGTACATTTTAGAATATAGTAATTAATTCATTTTGAATATTGTCATTTTCATTTTTTAATTTATGTGATTCATATCATCACATAAATTAGATTAATATTATCTAAAAATGTACAAATGTTAACTGCAGAAATAAAAAGCAAATAACTCATTAAATTTTGCAAACATGAAGGACAATAGAATCTCATTAAGATCTGGCTTAACACAATTCAAAATGCTTTCATTGGGTCCTAAACTCAATGCAAAATTTCAGGCACACTCATTGAATTTGCAATTACTGACTAAATTAAATTAATTTTATAGCTATGGTCAATTTTGCAAGTGTAAATATGTTAATTCAAATAAATTTGGATTCATCAAATCTTTCTCCAGTGGAGTCTGGTTATTTGGCATTTCATAAAATGTACATTTTACATATAAATGAATAATTTATATTATGACTTCTCTTGGGTAGGACTGTTTCTTTCAGGAATACAAAGGATTCCACAAATTCATGCACTTTAGAGCCAGTTGAAATGCCAAAGTAGCTTGGTTGTTTTTATTATTGGTCACAGTTGGTGTTTTCTTTCTCCCAACAACATAGGAGATTTCAAGGCTTTTTTCTACTTGGGCCACATCAAGTCAAAGAAAATGAGAAAATCGTATATTTGGGTTTGGCCTTACATTACTGCCATTTTGTCTTTCTAAGTATAAAAATCAAAACTTGTTCCTACTTCATTTAGATGATCTTTCAGTTTGTTCTTTAAGGCTTATTTAAAAAGATCAATTTCAATGACTTAGTTTCTTGTGCAAAGCAGAAAGAATACAGCTTGGTCTTTGTCAAGAAGAGTGAAAGAGAAGGAAGGAAGTACGTGTTGCACAGCCAGTGTTTCTCGAAGTTAGTAGTTTTTGCTTTTGTTTACTGTGTTTCTCATTCAGTCCAAATGTTCCTATCTTTAACAAGCATTGGAGAAGCACCTTTGTCCCCAGAGCTGGCCTCCAGGAAGGCTTGGATACTTACAAGTTTGGAGAAATGGGTACTGGCTGTCATCCATAGGAAAATAGAGCAAGTTTACAGAACTCCTGCTGATTTCCTTGAAAGTACTTTCTCCTTCTGCTCCGCAGTAAGCCATTGAATGTTACCAGGGGCAGGCATTCAGCAGAAAGATTTTGAGGTATCTATTCATCGTGTCCAGTCAGACAGTCCTTTAAATTTGAAGAGGAATGCCTGACCCTTACGCAGTGTAGCTTATCATATTTCCCACTCTGACATTTTGGAAGGAAAGGACTCTTAAATTATTGTTATTATTGGATTAGAGGAATGGAGATTGCAGCTGAAGTTTCTCAGTAGAAAATTCCAGACTCCATGCATCACTCAGGAGTCAATAGAACCTGTACTTAGTGGTCATGTGATGATGTCAATGGGTTCAATTAGAATAAACCTTTTTTTTTTTTTTTAATTGTATTTTGCTTTGTTTTTATTCAGTGAACTTATATTCAAAGGTAACAGGTACTATGAATTTCTAATTTTATGATTAAAATTATGTGCACCTAAATTTGGTGCTGCCAATTTGGAATTAAATGTACAGATAATACACTACAACCATCGTGGATAAATTTCAATTTTGGTGTCCTTTTTTTGGATTTAGTTTTATAGCTTTTAGTACCAGAAATATTTGTTATAAATCAATTAGCAAAACAGAATTTCACATTTTTGAGAAACCATAAACAGGGTGGTGCATTTTGTTTGGTCATCCTCTGTTGTCTTGTCAGAAATTATTTTTTTCTAGTAACATTATTGGTATCAGCCTGCCTGCGTTACTATAAATCTTCAAATTTCTCTCTTTTATCAAAATAAATTCAATTCACTATATGTGCAATAATTCTTTTTTATATAAAACTTTGTAGCTGCTTCAGATGTAACTTGTTTGTGTTAATATACATACTGAACTGCATGTGAAGTAAGGAAATAAATGCATAATGTGAGTGAGAAGGCAGAATTAGGCAAAGATTTTTTCAAATTTGTCAGTGAAGGTCAAAACTATTTGTACATTTCCACATGATAATGACCAATGACTAAGCTTTTGTGTTCAGAATTCTTCCTACCATGAGATATTCTTCATCCTGAGAAAGACAAATTTTTCAGAATTGCTCCACTTGTTACAAAATTCTAAACTCTCCAAGCTCAGGATAAACTTAGTTTTGAGGGATCTCTTCTTTTAGGCACAAGATTTAATATACCAATTCAAATCATTTCACAAAAATGGATACTCCCTATCGACACATTATACAGTAGCATTTTTATTAATAGTAGATATATTAGACTATTAGCTTTATTATAACTTATTTTTTCTAAGAAATACTTTTAAACAAAGAGATTGTGTTGTTTCAAATATACAGGGTGGCCTTTTAAAATAGTGTGCAATTTAAAATTGCACACGAACTTTATGGGCACCCTGTATATCAACTTTAATTTTCATTATTTATTTAAATTAGAGAATAGTAATTACAAAGACTACCATACATTGAGGTTCTGTGCTTAAAGGGTATAACTCTAAGTAATTATAGGAAGGGTAATTAAAATATTCTGGAGTTTTGGTTATCTAGTGCAGTGATTTCCAAACCAAAGTTGAAGAAACCTCAAGGGCCAGGGGAAGGGAATCTTTGTCCTCCTCTGCATTTTAACCAAAGTAGCTCCACATTTGTTTTAAAGTATTTCTTCTACCTAATGTTTGCTTTTAACGTAACAATCCATTGTTCATGAAAAACCTGTTTGAACAGAAATGGACAATCCCTAGATGTTTTGTTTGAAAATGTACCAGCAAGCAGGATGCCAGCAGAATTTAGAAATACATCACCTATAGTTGACTGTTCACCTTTAATTTAATTTATCATTGTTATTATTGTTTACTGTATAAATCTTTTTTTTAATTGTTTGAGATTCATTGAGTGTACAAAGAATTAGGTTACACAGATTTCATTTGTTAGGGAAGATTCTTCTTATAATTGTGTCCCGCTCCCAAGAGATGTGCCATGCACTATGAGTCCCCCATGCTCCTTCCACCCTGTCTGGCTCCCTCATTCTCCTACTGCCCACCTTGTATTAGATCATCTACTGCCTTCATATTAGAATTGGGCAGTTCCCTTCTGAAATAAATTTTTTCCATTGTTACTTTTTAAGACTATCAGTCAGTATTTTCAATAGTCTATTTGTGTAAGTTTTTGAATTAGGGGATAGGGGTCAAAATTTTCAAAGATCAGTTCTTCAGATCACTTCTCCATAGTGCAACTAACAGTAGGGGCACTTCTCTGTTGCCTGTCATCAACTTTGTGTGGCCAATACATATAAGTTGTCCTTGTCTGAAATGAAACTGGGCCTTTATTATGCATCTTTAAGACACTACAGCCTTAACATTAAAGGGAAAAAGTTAGTATCAATGGTGTAAGCCATAAGACTATATTTAATTTTACTTGCTGCAGTGGTAGTATTAGAAAAATGGTTCATTTCTGTATTGTCCCGTCCCCAGCAGAGTGCTTTGCTCATGATAGGTCCTTGAAGAGTGTGTTTTTAATTCTCCACTAGCCCTATTCTGTATGGTCATGTTAAAATATGATTTCATTCTAATTAGAAGATAATTTAAATCTTTCCGAAATTGAAGAAGGCTGCAAATTTTAGAAGGATGCAAAGGGTACATTCTTATTTAATACTAATAAAAAAGTTTTTAAATGACCCAAACTAGATCTTATTTTTCAAGAAATATTTAGTTCTATAGAAAGTTTGGCATTCAGTCAAAATGACTTCTTTATTCAAGCAGTTTTATAATAATTTGAAAATGAAAACCAGCCAGCATTTAGTGATGATAGTTTACAGAAGTTTAAACAAAATGTTACTTCATCACAAACAAAGAAACTATTCATTACCTGTTAGGCATCATCTCAACATCTGTCAATTATTGACTTGTCCATTTTAATATTGATTTAGAATTTGATAGAAATAAATTTTTTGTTATTTTCTCTTTATTTTAACATTGTACTGTGCCCCAAGTTGGAATTGTCCCAGAAATGCGATAATATGCCTTAAAGCCCCTTCCATCATGTTTACTGTCTTTTGTCAAGGAGTTGGTTTAAATCTTGATATTATCTTTAAAACTGGAAATTAATATTTGTCTTTGGAGTAAAGCAGTGCCTTTGCATAGGTTCTCATTACATAAACAATACATATATGTATTTATTATATGTATATATCACTAAGTAGAAAGTCTCAGTGCTGGTATTTTGTTATAAACCCGATCTGTTATTTCTATAATGTGACTTTCATATGCATATCTTAACTTGATTATAGATGAACATTTATTACATTTTAATCTTTAGGGTAAAATATTTAGTGACTACAAAATTCTATATTTTACTAAGTAAAATTTGCTTTGGTTGAACTATAATGTTTGAGAAATTGCAAAGCCATGATTGTAAAGTCAACCCAAAGGTCTCATAAATTTTATGTAATCAATCATCCTTTATTGTATTTATGATTTTTTTATTTCAGATTGATGTGAGGGTACAAGTGATTAGATTATAATGGTTGCACTTTTTAGGCAGAGTCCCTGTTGTAATTGTGTCCTGCACCCAGGACCTGTGCCATATACCCTTACATTGTGCCCATTAAGTTGGAGCACCCCAATACCTCTTTCTTCTTCTGTCTGCACTCCTTTTCCCCCAACTTAAATTGATTTTTTTCTCTTATGAGGGTGTGTATTAGATTTTCTATTGACTTCGTATTAGTACTGAGTACATTGGATACTTGCTTTTCCATTCTTGTGAGACTTTACTAAGAAGAATAAATTTCAATTGTTTCAATTCCATCCAGGTTAATACAAAAGATGTAAAGACGCCATCGTTTCTTATGACTGAATAGCACTGAATTGTACTTTAACTATCATAGGCACATAGATATCTATGCTGCTATTAACAAATTTTTCAAAAGTGAGTGTAATTCCTAAAAGATAAAAAGTACTGAAAATATGCTATTTGATAAAAAGAAAAAGCTACCAATGTCTATGTTTCAAAGACAAAGGTGGGAAACTATATCACATTATTAAATATTTTAGAAAAACCTATAAACCACTGTTAATAAGAAGATTTTATAAGATTTTATCCCATATTTTCATAGGTTATAAGTATATAATCATTTTCTCTAATCAACTGGTGTTAACATTAATTTAAATAACTTATTAAAAAAATTTTATTAATAGGAATTTCTATTTGTAACATTCAACATGTATTTTATTGCTTTGGAAATGTTTTTATCCAAATACACAAACAGAATGACTAAAATGCTTTTGGGGCTCACGCTTATAGCTCAGCGGCTAGGGTGCCAGCCACATACACTGAAGGTGGCAGGCTCGAGGCCAGGCCGGGCCTTCCAAACAATAATGATAACTACAACAAATAGCCGGGTGTTGTGGCAGGTGCCTGTAGTCCCAGCTACTTGGGAGGCTGAGGGAAGGGAATCACTTAAGCCTAAGAGTTGGAGGTTGTCTCAAAAAAAAAAAAAAAAAAAAGATAATAATACTTTGGGGTTACTTGTGGATAGTGTCAACTTAGAAAATTTCGCACATTGACTTCTTTTATAATGATTACCGATAAATAAATTTTGATTACTTTTTTGTTAGTGGAATACTAAGCAAACTGTCGCTGTCATGTTCAGTTATAGATTATCCTGAGTAAGCTCAGGTCAATTTAAACTATGGTGGAATTACTGTTTTTAGTACCAAGAAGCCAGTTCAGAGAGAACAGTTTGATGAGAATATTTCAGATTGTATATGAAACCAGCACATTGTACCCCTTGATTGCACTAATGTACACAGCTATGATTTAACAATAAAAAAAAATAATTAAAAAAAAGAGAGAGATGAATTAAACAACAGTTAGGAGTATCTAACTTTTTTTTTTTTTCCTGCCACACATTGGAAGAAGAATTGTTTTGAGCCACACATTAAATACATAAGCTCTAACTAAAGCTGATGAGCAAAAAAAAAAAAAAAGTCTGTGCATAATTTTCATGATATTCAATACTCAGATAAGTGAAACAGGCCTCAAAAAGTCCGCATACAGCCCTGGGCTGTAGGTTGGATACCGCTGAAGGGTCAAAGGCTGTAGTTGGAAAATTACTATCAAGCCTCGTTCAATAGGAAAATATGCATAGACATTGAAGTATGAAGGAAAGATTGATAGATGGGAGAATAGTGAAGCAGTCATATAAAGATAAACTAAGGGTCCTGGTTGGGTAAGAAGTAAAATAAATCTGAAGATCAGCTTTAACTTGTTAAGAGTGCTGAATCAGACGTTGGATCATAAAGGAACTGTTCAAAGCAGCACTTCTAGGATGATTTTGGGGATGTTCTGAGTTTAATATTCAGAAATTTGGAAGAAATTCATAATAGGCTTACAGTGCTAAATTTCTGCATTTATATTATTACACCTTTCCTTTGATACACATACATTTTATTTAGATATGAATATAAAGAAATTTTAAAAAGCTTCTACTCACTAAAATTTCAATACTTCACCTCCCCCAAATAATTCACGGCATGTAATCAATGATTTCCATTTTTAGCTCAGTTTTAGAGATCATTCACATGAGGTATTGATATTGAATAAGAGTGCTAAAGACATTTTTAAAAAAGCATTTGTTTCCAAGATAATGATTCATAAATGTATATATTACTTTTCCGTAATTCTAATAGAATTCTTCTACAATAAAATGAAGTAGCTTCTAAGGTAGACTATGTATATTATAGTCGGCTACTTATAACAGAAAATTTGGGTATCCATTTATTTTAATATAACAGAAATAAAAAAATTTAATTCAGTTCATTACCGAATTTGTTAGAGATATGATTCCAAATGCATGCAGGCAAATAGAAAGAAAAATTTGGCCCTGGAATTGTGATTTGAAGGAAAGACTATCACACACTTGGTATGAGTCTCAGCTCTTTTTTCCAGCTTTATGCTCTTGGTAAAGTTACTTAGTTTTTGTGAACTTCTACCTTCTTACCTGTGAATGGGGAAAACACCTCCATTTATGGCTCTGTAAGATTAAGGAAAATCATTTATGAAGTACATGTATACCTGTTACGATATAGGTAAAATACGACACATTTTTATCTCCTTTGTTTCTAGTAAGATGGAAATGGTAGTAGTTCAGTCTTTTTCTTTCTCCATTAATCAATGGACTTGGGGCAGAAGGTGCTTTGTGGCAATGATGATGACAATGAAAGTGATTTTCAGAATTTTATTTTAACAGATCATCTTGCCACAGGGCCTTTGAAATTTTGCCTAACAGTGATATACAGGAGCCATCCAGTGTCCCCCCCAAAAAAAGTTTCTGTGTTAGAAGATCTTCTCTATCACAGCTGTACCCCTTGATTGACATAATAATATCCTGTGAGTAGCAGCCCCTGCTGTTCGGAGCATGTTTTGTTTTCTGTCAGCAGGGTCTCACAAGTATTTCCTAGTGGGCTAAACAGACCCCGAGTGGGAGGAGGCTGATAAAAGCAGCCTCATGTGTGTGCATCACTTTGAATGATTTCAAAGAGAAAAGAAACAGCTGTGACAATGTTCACACGAGTCACTCAGGGTGGTCTCATCTTTGTAGTCTAATAATAATAGTGTACCCTGGCTGCATTCCTGTGTTCCAGAAGACCAAAGTCATCCGAGCCATACATTTTTATTCCTCGACATGTCTTCAAATTGGATCTGTGCTGAATATGAACGACATCAATGCTTCCCTGGGTAATTGGTCTTCAAAGTAAATGTAGAGAAGTATTCTTTATAGCTTTATTGCATGTCTGAATCAATATTTATTTTGCAGAGCTACTTGGACTAAAATGTACCAGATTGGTATTTACATAAGCAATCAGAAGTTTTTATATTTGATTAACTAAAGAGGTATAAGAAGTTTTCTCATATGCAGAAGATTGTTATAATACCATTCTGCTCCAAATGTGTAAATTTAGGATTTTATTTTGCTATTTTCAGGTCAGGAGGAATGTTTACATATTTCAAAGTGTCCCCTGTAAGAGTTATTTTTTAAAATAATACAGGTTACAAGACCAAGTAATGTAAATAGAATATCATTGACTTAGAGGATATTTTATATAATTTTGTCTTTACTTGCACATACTATGAAGACAGATATGAATATCTATCAATATAGAATCCAAACGTATCATAAATAAATAATATATAACATAATATTGTGCTATTATAAAATGATAGATATCTATACATCAATAGATATATGATATAAATAGACAGACAACAGGTCCTTACATATTGCGTTATATTTCCAGTAGTTGTTTGTTGAACATTCATGAATGTAAAAATGTTAAAATTAAGTTCCCTGATGGTGTGACTATGTCTTTGCATTTCTCCTATTTTATAATCTTACCATAGCTTTCTTTACACCTCTTGTTACCTGCTATCATGCAAAGCATATGTTAATAATGACAAATGAATAAAATAAACAGTGACCATAATATATTATACATTGCATAAAATACAATATTAAGCAGTAGTCCTCAACCTGTTGCTTGTGACCCCTTTGTAACAATGAAAATACATTGCAGCATTAGGAAGGTTGAGAACCACTAAAATAAAGCAATATTACATGAATGAAATTAATCACCACTATCTTCCACTGTAAAGTCTGTATTTTTGATCACTTAGAAATAAAAAGAAACATTTAAACCTTTTAGGAATTACCGAGATCTTAGAGCAATATACTAGATTCTTTTTAAGTGAATAAATGTCTGAATAATTTTAGTTTTCATTATGAATTTAGGCATCTGTACAGTCTCTTCAAGAAAAATTATAATTTATTTGTTTGAATTGATACAAGTTATTACAGAGCAAATACATCTATAAAATATAAGATTTGGGGTAGATTTATATCTTAACTCAGATACTATATAGACAATTTTGGTTCTCTAATAATAACGGAATGATAGGATCAAATGGAATTTTAACAAAAGTTATTTTGGTAATATGTTCATTAGCATTAACTAAATGAGTTATATTTACCTTTTCAGCTGTATTTGGTAATAATAGAATTTCACACAAAGGCAGTGAGGATATTCTAACTTCTCATTCTTACATATTTTACTCCTTTTAATAAAGATAAACAAAATATTTTATCTCCTCACTGCAGCTCAAATCTAGAGTATAAAGACTAAGGTATAAATTGGAGAACACTTCTGGCATGTGCCATGTGGATATGTTTGAATCAAGGGCTTGTATGAAGGGTTCTGACCTCCTGGGTGATTGTCATTTGCCATGAATGCTCTTATTCATTGTGGTGAACAGTCTCAGAAGACGTCTTGACATTGTTTATTTACATCCAACAGATTAATAAAGTTACAGGGTTGTCTATCCCTTCCCCTTCACCTATGAAAGGAAAAGCTGACTACTTCATAGAGCTCTAAGATTATTCTCTTTTCCTTTTGTTATGTATTAGTTCCTTTAGTAGTTATTTAGTCTTTAAATGTGTAACTCCAACCAGAGTCCTTTTAACTAAGCCAGCATGGGGGAAAAATACCCTGTATTATTAAGAATGGGTATTTAAAGAAAAAATAAAATTTTAATTGATATTTAATCTTTTTCTTCTTAGAAAAATTATGTTTAAAGTTTCTATTTTCTAAATAATTGGGACTTTTTGCTATGGGTAGATTGCCTGCCATATTGTGAGGAAAATGAGTTTCTATTACCATCTACATCCACACTTTTTATCTTTTGTGAGAATTTGGTGTGGGTTTAGCATGAGGAGCTAAAGTTGGGTACACCTATATTCATGACTCAAGCATTAAGAAAATGATCCATGTAAACAAAGCATTTGTACCCACATTAAGATTTTGAAATTTAAATAATTTTTAAAAATTATATATGGTAGAAGAAAGCAAACAGTAAGAAGTGGAAAGTAAGATCATTCACATTGTATTTTCTCTAGAACCCACATTCTAGGTATTATAAACCATACCAACATATTCACTGTATACAACCTGATTGAATACTTTATCATTGTTTTATTTAGAAAGCATTTAATTGTGTATGAGTAATGATTGCCATTGGTGATTTTCTTATGTTAAATTTACCAGACTTAGTGGCCAAATGTTCAACAAATATTGGAAGCAGCAGCTACTCTCCCCATTTTCCTGGTGAGAAAAGAGAATCATAGACAGGTGGAGATAATCCGCCCAAAGTCACTCACTAACTCCAAGTGCAAATCATCTTCTTACTCGAGAATTAGGTTACTTGTTATATGTCTTTGATTATGATGAATATTATTGTTTTCCTAATAAGTGAGTTATCTAAATTAGAGTGCTAAACTGGTAATACTATGGACCAATTTACTTCTAAATATATTGGATTCATATATCTTTGTCAAGTGAGATATTTTTAGACAATATACTGCTTATATATTCAAATGCAAATAAACTCACTGTGACTTTTCATATTACTACTTAATAAATCAACTAATAGATAGTATTAGATTTATCAGTCTTAAAACATTATTATTTAATTTCCTCCTCCCCTCTTTCATAAATGCTTAAGTGATTGGGGTCATTTTGTCTGGGTTCATATTCTACTTTCCAAATTTACTGGCTTGTGATCTTAGCTAGTCAATTAACTTTATCGAACTTTCATTGCTCCATTTCCAAAACATACATAACAATGTTTCTCTCATAGGTTTGTAAGGGGGATTCAACTTTGTAATGAATATAAAGTTCTTAGCAGGGAACCTGGCACATGGATCACAGATTACTTATTCTTATTATTGCTCCCTCAACAAAACCCCACTGTGAAGTCATTATTTGTCACATAACCAATTAGTTTAGGAACTATTTAATCAAACCTATTATATTTAAGGACCTGAGTAAATAGTTACTGTCCTCAGGGAGCTTACTGAGCTCACTGACTAGTAGGGGAGCCTGATGAACTAAGGAATGATTACCATGTGCCTGTGCTATTTCTACTGAACATTAAAATGCCCATGCACTTAATTGTAGTCATTCTCTGACTGTACTCAGAAGACTCTGGGAGAGGTGGATGGATTGTAGGTATAACATGAGAATCATAGCCATTGCTTCACTAAAATTTTAATTTACTAAAGACTATAAATGTGTAAAATATGGTTTGACTTAATTTCACAAATTCTGAGATAAATATTTAGTGATATGAGTACATTAATATGTATTATTTTAATTATTTTCATTAAATTTGCTGTCATATTCCTAGCTACTTCTATATGGCTAAAGTACTGTATTTTTCCCCCTTTGGGGCAACGTTCAAATTCAATTAGCTGCAATGAATATGTATTAGATCTCAACTCTCTGAGAGAGAGGTACTGTGATAAGTGTTGGAAGGAATTCAAAGATAATAAAACAATGTCTCTGTTCTTTGGGATTTCAGTCTATTATTAACTAAGCATATGGAGCAGTTATGCATGTGAACCAGTTCAGTAGGACTTGACAATGAAGGTGATAACAAGGTACAGGGGGAATAAAAGGAACAAGATCCATCGAATTGTATGAATTTGAAAGGTGTCATAAGGTGGCATTGAAGAGCTAGTTATGGAGTAGGGGCCCAATGCCCTTGAGAGCTTTGGAAAGTAAGAAGTCATTGTCTTTGTTCTAAAACAGGGTGTGCAGGTGGTAATACTGAAAGGTGATATGTTGGTTGTTCCTCCCACACCTCCAACCTTGATCAAAAGTCTGTGCTAGATGATATCAAAAGATATAAACTATGACCTAACAAGGAAAATAGGCAACCAAACAATTAATTTTGGAATTGTGATTCTAGTGAAGTAAGGGTCAATATAGCATATAAAAGCCACACAGAGAAAGGGTTATATTCCATCAGCAGCACAGAATCTGGCAAGGGTGAACAATCTCATCTCCTCACAATGTATCTCCTAGTTCAGACTCCCATAGCAATGGGAACAAAGCTGTTGGACTCGAATCAGACTTCTATTGTGTGAATAGATTATTGCCCTATGGATTTTGAGTTTTAAATGATGCTATTTTTTCGACAAATCAGGGTACACTTTGGATCAGTTCTTCTCATCCACAGTGATGAGAAGACCTTTGAGGTTTTCTTTTACTCAATTGCTGTAAGAGTTCGTTCTCTCTGTAGAAGCTCTTGGTTGTTGTAACACTCTTCAGATTCATGACCTGCTAATAATACCATATACGTTTCCCTCATTGTTATTTCATCATATTGACCTTTCTATTGCCATTGTTTGGAATCATATGTGTATATTTACACACACATGGTTGTTGTGCCACTCTTTGGATTCATGAGATGCTAATAATACCATATATGCTTTTCCTCATTGTAATTTCATTATATTGACCTTGCTATTGCCACTGTTTTTGAATAATATATGTGTGTTTATAGTCACATTTGTTTCCTTTTGTCAACCCTTAGAGAAATGCAGATTATATATTTCCTTTGAAAAACAGAGTTTTTAAACTGCTTGAGGATAAGCATCATGTTCTGTTAAGCATAATATTCTTAGAATCTGGCCAGATTGTATACTCAAGTATACATTGAAAGATGTTGGTTAAAATAATAGGTAGAGATGTCATTATGACAACTATAATTTTAAGACGTTTGGTGGTATGATTTAGAAAATAAATGATACCTCTTTGATAGGAGGGATAAAAGGAATAAAGTTACCCAAAATATACAAATGAACAATGGGTTAGATGAATCCTGTTTAGGAATTGGTCTGGAGATATACAGATTTACTGTTTTATCTTTACCCCATGATTGAATATAATATGGGTTTAAATTATTAGTAAAATATTACCCAAAGTTCCAAAGTTGCTATTGATAAAGAAGAATTTATTGAACTGTATATTCTTCCTTCAACAGAGAACTTGGTTAAGAAAAGTAGATACAGTAGAATTTCTATTAAACAAATAATACTCAAAGGCTACATAAGGGGATTGAACTATAATGATCATGTCAAAGTGAAACTTAACCTTTTTCTAACTTGGCATCAGTTGGATAATTTATATAAAGTTTGTCAAACTTTTAGAGCATATTAGAAAAAAGTCCTCCAATTCAGCAAAAAGATGTTTTTCCAATATTAAATGATAAAGAGAAATGAGATTGAAATTATCAAATCAGGTTTTATAGCAACGGAAACACTATATAAGGCAAACTATATGCATACATCTGTGTGTCCTTAGATAGGAATAAATGCATAATTTATTCAGCTACAATAAAGAAATATATTAGTAAAATTTGGCAATTGTGTATATTTACATATAGTTTATTAATTATTTGAAAGAAAAAATATAGGAGTTATATATGTAATATATATGTAAGTAGTAATTATATTTTAATTCAGCTACAATTTATTTTGTTTTGTCCCTTCTCTTAGAGTGATACACTGGAAGTGGTGTCCTAAAATTAAACTTTAGTTTTTAGACTAAATCATGTCAATTTATCTAGTTTTTTCCTTTTTATTTTTTAAAAATTCTATAGCAATACCATTTGCTTAAAAAGAAAAAAAACCAGAGTAGAGTTTAGAATTGTAAAGATCTTGGATTTTTATATTCACTGCATATTTCATCATCACTGTTTAGTTAACAGAAAGGCTTACTTAATATGTCATTTATGTTTCCCTATTGCTAATTCCTAGAACATTTTTAACACTTACCATTCATTTGACAAATATTCATTTAGAATCTACTGTGTGTTAAACATCATTCTAGATATTAGGGATACAAAAATGATCAGTAACAGTTTTTGATTGATCATGATCCTTTCTGAAACTTTTTTCCTTTGGTTACTTTTGTAAATGTTCTCATTCTCTCTCTTTCTCTCTCTTTCTCTGTCTCTCACCCTTTCTCTCTCACTTCCTCCCCTCTTCCAACTTCCTCCTAATACAAACTAAATGTGGGCTTTTTCAAGGACCTTTTGGTGGACTTCTCTCTCTCTCTCTCCACTGTCTCCTTAGCTTCTTATAGCATCATCTGTCACATTTCTGTTGATCACTCTACCTCTCTCTCTGCTTTTCTTCTGCATCATAGCCTAGTTATATGCTGGAATTTCTAACCTGCAAATTTAGCCCCTGGTGTCTTTCAAGTTCACCCTGTCTATTATGAAATACAGATATTAACAAAATATTTTTAAAAATTGTCTGGGTGTGGTGGCTCCTGCCTCTAATGCTAGCACTCTGGGAGGCCAAGGCAGGTAGATTGCCTGAGCTCAGGAGTTCAAAACCAGTCTGAGCCAGAACGAGATCTCCCGTCTAAAAAAAATAGCTGAGTATTGTGGTGGGTGCCTGTAGTCTAAGCTACTTGGGAGGATGAGGCAAGAGAATCCCTTGAGCCCAAGAGTTTGAGGTTGCTGTGAGCTGTGACGCCACACAACACTCTACCCAGGGCAACAAAGTGAGACTCTGTCTCAAAAAATATATATATTAAGAAATTATAATGAGTATTTGATAAGGAGAAAAAATAGACTTCCAGAATATGTTGGAGGGAAACCTAAATTAGGCTGTGGGTCATGAAAACAGTCTCTGTGGAAGTGATATTTAAACTGCCACTTGAAGGATCACTTAAAATTAATGAGGCAAAGTCCAAAGGTCAGGAGAAAATGTTTCAATCAGAAAGAAAAGCATGGATAAATGCCCTGAGATGAGACAGCACACAATTCTGAGTAACTGAAGAAACAGAAGTGTATTGAGCTGAAAAGTGGAGTGCTGAAGAAAAGTAGTAAAGAAGGCCTAGGAGACTCAGCCTGGGTGTAAGTGTGAAGCGCTCTTGCAGTAAGGGCAACATTTTGATATTTCTCATACCGAAAGGAGAGATCATTGACAGTTTTCATCAAGTTATTGATTTCATCATGTTCATGTTTCATTAAGGCCTTCTAGTTAAATGTAACTAAGAGTCAAGGCACAGAACCCAGGTAGAGGCTGGGCATTGTGGACTGAACAGTTTAGGTGGAGAATGTGGGGCCCTGGACTAAGAATAGGTAGTGAAGTTGGAGATAAAGGCATTGACTTGAGATGTGATGAAGACATAACCCTGGTATTTTTTGATGATGAGTTGTAGAATGATGGGAGTAGCAAGGATAATGACTTAGTTTCTGCCTTGAACAGCTAAGTGGATGGTGAGTTAGGGAGCCCTGAAGGGGGAAAGGGATAACAAAAAGACAGTAAATTAGTCTGGATTCTTTTGAATGTGTGGTTACTTTGAGACACTCAGTGGAAATATCCAGCGGGCAGATGGATATGAGATCTGGAGCACAACAGAGTAGTGTAGTTATAATTTAGATCTAGAGTTTACTACTCACGACATTTGATATTTCCCATACTGAGAAGCATAGACATGTTATCCAAAAGAGAATGGATACTAAACACCATCATTCATGCTCAAAACCTCAACTTAACAAAGTTAACTCTTTTTCTTCTTTCTTTTTTACTCCCTATGTATAAATCAATTGTTGTCTTATCAGTTTTACCCTCTATTATCTTTCTTATTCATGCTATCATTTCTATTTCTAGTGGTCTAATGAGAGTCTTGCTATTTCTGACCAGAGCTATTACAGTGTGTGTTTGTGGGTAGCAAGACTGGTTGCCAGGAGATTAATAGAGCATTGCAGCAAGCTAGGAGAGTTATTTGCTGTGGAGAAAGATGAAAGTAAGTAGATTTTAAAAACAAAGGATATGAGCAAGGGGAATGGAAAACGAATATTTGACTAGTTGGGGAGATAGTAGAAATGCCTTTATCGTATTTGTAGTATGGAAATATATTTTCCCAATCTGAAGGTTGTCTATTGGTTTGATTGTTGTGTCCTTAGCTGCGCAGAAGCTTCTCAGTTTAATTAAGTCCCATTTATTTTTGTTGTTGCAATTGCCCTGAAATCTTCATAAAATCTTTCCCTAGGCTGACATCCTCAAGAGTTTTACTCAGCCGTTCTTCTAGGATTTTTAATCATTTCTTGTCATAGATTTAAATCTTTTATCCATCTTGAGTCAATTTTTGTAAGTGGTGAAAGATATGGGTCCAGTTTCAGTCTTTTACGTCTGGTTATCCAGTTCTTCCAGCGCTAGTTATTGAATAGGAATTCTTTCCCCAGGGTATGCTTTTGTGTAGTTTACCAAAGATCAGATGGTGATAAGAGATTGTTTTTTTTCTCTTGGTTTTCTACTCTGTTCCAAATGTCTATGTCTCTATTTTTGTACCAATACTTGCTGTTTTGATCACTGTGGACTTGTAATATAGCCTGAAGTCTGGTACAGTGATGCCTCCAACTTTGTTTTTATTACTAGAAATTGCCTTGGCTTTACATTTGTTTCTGGTTTAATACTAAATGAAGAATTATTTTTTCCAGTTCAATCAAAACCACCCAGAGATATTACTTAACCTCAGTGAGATTGGCCCACATCACAAAGTCCAAAAGTTGCAGATGCTGTCATGGATATGGAGAGAGAGGAACACTTTTACACTATTGGTGGGACTGCAAACTCATGCAGCCTCTTTGGAAAGACATATGGAGAATCCTCAAATAACTCAAAGTAGACCTCCTTTTTGCCCCCACAAACCCATTGCTAGGCATCTACCTAGAAGAAAACAAACAAACAAACAAACATTTTACCATGAGGAAATTTGCACTAGATTATTTATTGCAGGTCAATTTACAATCACTGAGATATAGAAACAATCTAAATACTCATCAATTCAGAAATGGATTAACAAACTGTGGTATATGTGTACCATGGAATATTATTCAGACATAAAAATGATGGTGACATCTTTTGTATTAACCAGGATAGTGTTGAAACACAATCTTCTTAGTAAGGTCACATTAGAATAGAAAAACATATATCCAAGGTACTCAATACTAATATGAAGCCAGTAGATGATCTAATTCACACCCACAGGAGAGAAAAACTCATTTCAATTCAAGTTGAGCGACAGCAAATGAGGGAGGAGGGAGAGGAAAGGGGGGAATTTGGGATGTTCCCACTTAATGGGCACAATATAGGAGTGTTTGGTACAATTTTTGGGTGTGGGACACAACTACAAGAGGAACTCTACCTAAAAAATTCAAATATTGTGACCTGTTTGTATGTACCCTCACATTAACCTGAAGTAAAAAACAAGCAAGCAAGCAAACAAACAAACAAAAACTCCCCAAGGCTTAGAGTGGTTAAAAACTCTGGCCTGAAATCATGTGATGGTATAATGTATAGGTGGAAGTCCAAGCCAGCTCTCTGATTACTATGCCATGCTATGCTTTTCCTATACTACATTTTTTTTAATATACTTACGTTTTCTTCATATTAATTGAACAAAATTCAGAATAAAACTCTCATAACATTAAATGCTCAAAAATTTGTTATGTAATTGTTTAAAAAAAGAAGTGCCTTTACATATAAGTAGACTATAATTTTTTACCTCTTTATTTTTAACATAGTAAATATCTATCAATGACATAAAATTATTCTACAATATTCTACAAGGCATCATCTACCAATAACAATTCTTTCAGGTCATACTAATTTGAACTAATTTTTAAAAGACCTGGGAATAAGTATTTGCCAGATAGTTTCCTAAACACTTCACATATATTAAAGCATTTGATATTTATAAAAATTCTATGACACATATCACATTTTAAAGATGAAAAAATGAAGAACACAACATTTCTGGAGAGTCTTTTCCAAGGTCACGCAATTTATAACAGTCAGAAATAGACTTGAACCCTGCTGTTCTGGTTCCAGAGTCTGTACTCTAATCCAGGAAAGTAAAGGACTACGTATGTTTTAAGCACCCGTGAATGGGCCAACAAATATGGAATATGTGAAAATATGCATGAGACTATATTTAAATAAACATAGCTTGTTTTTATTTTATTTTATATGCATTTTAAGGGAACAAGTGTAAGTTTACATGCATATATTGTATAGTGGCGAAGTATTGGGCTTTTAGTATGTCTATCACCCAAATCATAGACTTCATACCCACTAAGTAATTTCTCATCACCTATACCCCTCTTATCCTTCAACTGTTATGAATCTTCAAGGTGTGTCATTCCATACTCTCTGCCCATGTGTACACATTTTTTAGCTCCCTCTCATAAGAGAGAACATGCAATATTTGACTTTCTGTTTTAGAGTTATTTCATTTGAGATAATGGACTCTACTTCCACCTACATTGTAACATATGTGATTTCATTATTTTTTATGGCCAAATAGTATTCCATTTTGTATTTAGACCACATTTCCTTTATTGAATTGTACATTGAAGGACACTTGGGTTAGTTTTATATTTTTGCTATTGTCAAAAGTTCTGTGGTAAACATTATGAGTAGTTATCTTCTTGATGTGATAATTTCTTTTCCTCTGGGTGGATACCCAGTTGTAGAATTCCTAGATCAAATGGAAGTTCTACTTTTAGTTCTTAGAGAAATCATTACACTATTTTCCATAGAGGTTTTATATAATGTATAATATGGTGGGGAGGAAGAACATACTCTGCAACTAGTTTTTAAACCATACATCATGGAAATTAAGTTATTTTGTTGTTATAAATCATTCAAGTTCAATGAGAGATTGTTGACAGGAAAAGATTCTTGTTTCTTGTGGGGGAAACTCAAGGGTGACCATTGCTATTTATAATCATACATCTATAACATTTACCTTTGCTTAAGTAGCATGTAAGAAACTTCTGCAAAACAGTATATAGAAAAATTTGGTTTGTTGACTTTTGCCAACAAATGTGCCAATGTTTTAAATCAAGGGAAATCTAAGGAAGTTCTATTCAGTCTCAGGTAGGTAGATATTATGAATAGAAAGGGAAAAGGCAATTTCCTACCTGATGGCGTGGAATTCTCTAAATCTGCCAGTCGAATTTTCCCCCTTCTGTTTTAGGTTTTATAAGACTTTCTAAATAGGCAATTTAGTATTTGTTACTAGTTTGGAAATTATTTTTTCTGGAGTCAGTATGAAGTGCTAAGTATTTATAGACAGAAACTCTGGCAAAGAATATAGAGGATCTTGAAATGACCTTTCATGGTGGTAGGAGAGCTTGAATAGACTGAAGTGCAAATCCAGATTTGTAGACTAGGGTGGGTTTGTGGAAATAAAGTACTTGATTGAGAAAGTAATTTTTCCCAGTACAAATGTATCATTACTCAATAGCTGGGTTTTTTATTTGACTCACTTGGAGAGAAGATCCATAGCATTAGCAGTAAACAATTTATGCAGTTAAAATATGAAAAAGACAAAGAAAAGCAAACTAAAAAGACGTTTTAGTGTAGAATCGGAATTGAGCCAATAAGCCTGACTGGTAAAGTCTTTGGAGGGAAGCCAGGAAGTCTGTGATATTTCTCTAGCTGGGATACATATATATGATCAAAAATGTTAACTCTTTCCATTGAATGTGAGACTTTCCTGATTCTGTAACTCACAACTAAATGCAAATTAAGATTTTAAAGCATGATTATAAAAACATTGCATGCACACGTGAAATTTGGCAATAACTTAGATCTCTCTAAAAATGTCAAGATAGGAAAATATCCAAAACTTCATTTTTTGAGAAAAAGAGAAAGTTGGATTCTAGCCAAATGCATGCTGAGGCGTTCTTATGAGACTTTCTGGAAACCGTACTTTTTAAGGGAATCATGTTTTCCATGCTTTCATGGCCCCAAATGTTACTTGAGTGAATTTAAAGTCTCATCTATTTATGCCTTGTTGCTGTATATCCTTCTTGACTTCAATGGTCAAGTTTCAGTTTGGCTAAGTGACAAAAGAAAAATATTGTATTTGGCACTGTGCAATCTTAGAATAGTTTAAGAATGAGTATGCCAAAGGAGAGTCATATTATGTGGCTCAAATTATATTTTTGCATGCATGATATGTACATCTCCCAATGTTAGACAGATATATGTCAGACTCTTGCATTTCCATTAAAATAAATACCCATCAGATACTTGATATAAATATGCTGTGGTTGGAAGGCATAAGTGATTTCAGATATTAACACAAAATCAGCAAAGCTCTAATTGGAACTCAGTGTTTTAAATATTATCAACATTTGGGCAGCACGTGTGGCTCAAAGGAGTAGGGTGCTGGCCCCATATACCGGAGGTGGTGGGTTCAAACACAGCCCTGGCCAAAAACTGCAAAAAAAAAAAAAAAAAAAAAAAAAAATATATATATATATATATATATATATATATATGTATGCATTCAACAATTCTTTTCCTTAAAGAAAAGGGAAAAACTGTCAGAAATGACCAAGAAGAAGAATGCCTAGCTTTCTCACAACAATTTGGGAGATTATAGTAATTATCTAATTCTGTTGTTTAATATAAATGGCAAAAGTGTTGCCATGGCATTTTTTTTTTTTTTAATAAATTTTAGTAAAATATACATAACATAAGATTTGCCATTTTAACCATTTTGTGTAGTTCTGTTCCATTAAATATATTTATATTCCCATGTAACTGTCAACATCTACCTTTACAATGTTTTCATATTTCAAAACTGAAAGTCTGTACCCATTGAACACTGACTCTCCATTTCTCCCATTCCCAGCCCCCAGCTGGCACCATACTGCTCTCCATTTCTATGAATATCACTATTTTAGGTAACATATAATCATAGTCAGACTGTGGTTTTCCTATTTGTGCCTTGCTTACTTCATTTTACATAATGTCTTCAATGTTCATCCATATAGCAAGTATCAGAATTTCCTTTTTTACAGCTAAATAATAGTCCATTGTTTGTGAGTATCATATTGTTTATCCAAAATGGACAACTGGATTGGTTCTTCCATTAGCTATTGTGTGCTTTGAGTTTTAATATTATATAATCTTTTTAAAAGTCAGGTATGTGGTATAGAATTTATATTAGATTTGGAGACATGAAAACTAAGCTTAGTTCTGCTCAAATAGGTAAATCAATAAACTTCTTGTAAACTTTTTTCTAATTTAGTTTTCTTATCCATAAAATAGAAATAAAATTGCATTTTATATTACTACTATAGCTAATATTTTTTAATATGTACATGCCTAATACTGTGATAAGGTATTTTGTGTATTTTTTCATAGTATTCTGACAGAGACCCCATGAAGTAGGGGCAATTCCAATTTCCAGAGTGAATGTGAGATCATGGCACATGTGACAAATGGTTATTAAACTGCATAGTGCCTAATGATGTGATGGATTATTCCCATCCCCTACACAGAGCCTGACATTCACAGGGGTATAAGATAAGCTATTGTAGAATTAAAAAGTTCTGTTTCATAGCCATATGCCACACACATACTCAGCCATTTGAAAAAAAGTTGTGCCTTGATAAGAGATTATTGCAGTTGGATTAATATGAACAATCATAAAAAAAACAAACGAAAAAAAATCCAAAGCCCATCTAAAGATAGCATTCACCATGTTGGTAATATTAAAATTATATAAGGTAAATCTGATTTCTCAGCAGAATCAAACTTCCAATGGTGATGTTGGGATTAGGGGAGAGTGTCATTTCTCTAATGTCAAAATTTTGTACAGACAATCACAGGTCTCTTTATTAATTAACAATTTCTCTACTGATATGCTTCTGAGTTATTTTAGAACTTAAGTTAGAAGTAGGGAAGTTAAAGTCTTTTTTAATGCATATCAAATATGTAACTTAATTAGTGGGGCATATGGATGTGTATTAGCTACGTTCATAAATTTTATAATGTGTTTTGAAACCACTGTAGAACCTTTGGAAGTGGACCATTTAAGAGACTGTAAAATACTGGTCAGCATATGAAGGTGGTCAATATAAGGAACTGGGCCTACTGTACATGCATATGGTGGATGTCCTGCCTATGAAAATTAGGTCAACTAAAGCAGGTGGGCAGTGTAGGGAGATGGTCAGCTATGGAGGCTGCATTAGGGAATGTAAGTGTTCTTGTTACCTGTATGAATTGTACAATGCTGAAGTCAGAACATTTAGTATGATGTCACCAGAGCAGTGCATTGTACCTTATTTTTTATCCCTCATTATCCTCCCAGACTCACCCTTTCTTAGTGTCCACCCACAGTCCCCAACCTCCAGGATCAAGCTGTGCAGCAGAAGGTAAGCAAAGTGTGAACAATTTAAGTGACAGATGTTCTCTGCAGCTTGAGCTCTGTGTCCTTTCTGATAGCAGTAGCATTAGACTCTAATAGAAACATGAACCCTACTGTAAACTGTGCATGTGAGGGATCTAGGTTGCATGCTTCTTATAAAAATCTAATACCTGATGATCTGAAGTAGAGATGAAATATTGTACTTGAATCGTCCCAAAAGCATTCTCCCCGCAGGCCATGGAAAATTGTTTTCTATTAAACTGGTCCTGGTGCCAAAAAGGTTGGGGATTGTTGCTTAATGTCACTTTATGACAATGTGTACCCATCATTTACCTCCCACTTATTAGTGAAAACATGTGGTGTTTGTTTTTTCCATCCCTGAGATAATTTACTTAGGATAATCTCTAGTTCCATCCAAGTTCCTGCTGATGACATTATTTCTTCTGTGATATGTGTAGGCATTTAGGTTTATTCTACATCTTTGAAATTGTGAATTGCGCTGCTTTAAACATTTGAGACACCTTTTTGATCATTTCTTTTCCATTGAGGAAAATTTGCTGAATCAAATGGTAGATCTACTTTTATCTCTTTGAGGAATCTCTGTACTGTTTAGCACTAGGTTGTAATAATTCCCAGTCTCATCAAAAGTATGTATTTCTTTTTCATTGCATCCACACCAATATGTATTGTTTTTTTTTATTTTTTTTAGTAATAGTCATTCTTCTATGGGCAAGGTGATATCCCACTATCCTTTGAATTTGCATTTCACCAATAATTAGTAATGCTGACCATTTTTCCATATGTTCGTTGGCCATTTGTATGTCTTCTTTTGTAAAAAATGCTGTTCATGCCTTTTGTGCATTTTCTAAAGAAAGGGGTTATTTGCTTTTTCTTGATTATTTGTTTGGGTTCTTTGTAGATTCTGGATATTAGCCCTTTGAAGTATAGTTTGCAAATATTTTTTTCTCATTCTTTAGGTTGCCTATTTACTCTGAATTGAATTATTTATCTATCATTTCAGTATTTTCATTTTTGTTGGGATCCAATGCTAGAGAACTGTTGTGCTCCTTTGGTGGGAAAGAGGATTCACTATGATTTTTCTTACTTCTGGAGTTACCATGCTGAGTTCTTTTCATCTGGAGAAACTGTCACTTCTTATTTTTGGAATTTCTTTTGTTTAGATGGGATTTTTTCTCCACTCACTCATAAGGGTATGCCTGTAGCATATGTTGGGTGAAGATCTTTGGCTTTATTTGTGGGTACTTTGATGGAAGTCTACGTTCTGGACAGATGTCTTGGTTATAGATATCTTTGGTGTGGCGATTTTCTCAATTGTTAGTTATTTTGTAGGCTGTAATGGTCGTGTACTGTATGTATGAGAAGATTACCTGTCTCTTCTCAACAAGAAGAGTTGGAGATCTTTTACATCTTTTCTTTTTTCCAAGCTTTGTAGTCTTCTTAACAGTCTAAATTATATTTGTTTTGGGCTGTCCAGTTTAATCTCTGAGTCAGGAGGTGGCACTGTGATTAAGAGTCAGCCCTATATGATTAAATCAGTACATGCTCTAATGGGTGGTACAAGTTGTTTTCCCTACCAATAGGTGACACTTGCAGGAAGGAGGCAGATGCAGTGGTGTTTTGGGAGCCTGGGACCAACTCTAGTCTATTTAGGAGAAGCACTTGGGTGTCCCAGGTTGTGGTGGGGTCCTGAAGCTCCCAGGGGACTCCATATTCTCTGCCATAAGTGGAGCGAGGATAGGCAGGACTGGGTCTCGTGAGCCTGTTTTCTGGCTCCCCTAATGCAAGCACAAGAGGTATCTTGACTGAGCTCAAGGGTCCACTCCCTTGAAGTTCACTCAAGAAGTTCACCAGGGAGAGACTGAAGTGGTCCCACCAAGCCAAAAAAGGCTGCTCATGGGGAGGGTTTCACATTCTGGCAGATGGGAATGGGTTTCACTCTTCTCCCTCTTCTCTTGTTCTGGGGATTTTTCTGGCTGCAAGCAGCTGCCCAAACTAGCTGAGCTCACTGGCCAAGAGGCTGCAGGCTGGGAGGAGCTTCCTTTCTCCCTGATCTTGCCCCAGGCCAAAAGCCCAGCTTTCCTCTGTGTGTGTGTGTGTGTGTGTGTGTGTGTGTGTGTGTGTGTGTGTGTGTGTGTATGGCAGGGAATGGTGGGTTGTAGCTTGGTTAGTGTGCTGCAGCTCAGACCCACATCACACTCTCCTTTTAGTTCTGGCCATAAGGGCTCCCTTACTTCCCAAGAATAGTTCATAAATCTCCCTTTATGCCCCGAAGCAACACGGTTGTGTCCTAGGGGCCTTTTCTCTGATCTCCAAGTTCAACTTCTGACCTTACCAGGGAAAAGTATGCTAGTCCTGTGCTGTCCACACATTGCTCAAGCAGACGTAATGTCTGGGGAAGGTTGGAGGGCAGGAATATCATAGTCCAAGCACCTCTTGGTCTATTGCATGTGTTTAAGAAGAAATATTTGTGCTTCACTTCCCATGGAAGCGTTAGTGTGATGGAAAGGGGAAGCAGCCACTCCTGAGAGCTTTGACTCAGTTGTCCCTTGGTACACTCATGACAACTAACTTGGGAACTGCCATAGCTGCAGGAGCAACTGTGTTGGGGGGAGTGTTGGAAGGGGAGAGTCTGCCAGCTTTCCTCCAGAGAGGAGAAGGGCCTCCAGAGGGAGAGTGTGAATGGAGGAAAGATGGTCATCTGGCCTCTTTGTCATGAGAGGCTCCCCTGGCTTGCTGCACTATCCTTTTCCCTGAAGGCAGTCTGCCCTAAATTTTCAACCTCCTGGGGTTACATAGTTCCCCTGGGTCTTGCCAGCCTCCTGTGGCCACTACAGTCTGGCCAGGAATTGGGAAATATTTGTGTGGGAACCAGAGACAAGAAAATTAAAGGGCTGAAGTTCCCTTGGGAACAAGCAGGATGACCCCACTACCTCAGCTCATATCTGTGGGAAGGGGTAGCAATGCGGAAGAGGCTGGCAAAACTTTGTTCTCAGGAAGCTTCCAATTCACTGGCAGCAACAACTTTTGGGCTCATGAGGGTAGAGAAGCTTTCTAACAGTTAGGAGCCTACAGTCTTCCAGAAGTATGAGAGAAGGAAA
This sequence comes from Loris lydekkerianus, assembly GCA_963574355.1. NCBI lineage: Eukaryota > Metazoa > Chordata > Mammalia > Primates > Lorisidae > Loris > Loris lydekkerianus. The sequence continues at coordinate 5,045 of CAUYPK010107903.1, read as the reverse complement.
AACAAACATTCCCATTCACCCTTCCACAGAGCTCCAAATGAGTTGGGGGTGATCTCTGTCCAAATCTTGCTCCTTCCAGTTCTTCTCTGTGACTTCTTCCTATGGATTCTCCAGGAAGTTTGCATTTTTTCTCTCTGAAATTCACCTAGGCTATGTTTTATTGTTTATTTGTTTGTTTCTTCTAAAAATTTTCTTTCTTACTGAGATCTTCTGGCAGCTGATGTCTATAGTCAGCCATCTTGCCTCCCCTTTGCACTATATTTATAATTTTTTTAAAAGAATAACTGTATATTCATTTATAAAGCCTTTTTTTCCCAAAAATCAATTGTGAATAAGTTGGAGAGGCATGAAATCCAGGGACGGAGGGCTGGAATCTGGTAGTGAGGATATAGAGAGAAAGGAAAGCTTATGCACTGTTTATGGGACTGTGAATTAGTACAACCTCTATGAAAAACACTATGGGGGATTGCTCAAAGAAATAAATGAAGAAGACTTACCATTCAATTCAGAATACACTACTGGGTATATCTTCAAAGGAAGTCATTTTATCAAAAATACATCTGCCCTTGAATGTTTATTGCAGCACAATTCACAATTGCAAAGTTGTGTACTCAACCTAGTCCATCACTATGGAGTACTGTGGACTACTATTCAGTCATAAAAAGGAATGAAATAATGTGTTTTGCTACAATTTGGATGCTCATTATCGTAAGTGAAATATCTTCAGGAATAGGGAAGAAAAACCAAACACGTAATCTCTAATAATTGGGAGTTAATCAATGGGTATACATGAACACAAATAAATCTCAAAGTCAACGAAAATCAAGAGGGGAGGGAGATTGAATGAAGGGGTAAAAGCCCACCTATAGGATACAGTGAACACTACTCAGGTGATGGAGATACCAAAAGCTTTAACTTACCTAGTAAAAATTATCCATGTAACAAAAATATTTGTGCTCCTTAATATTTTGAAATGTTTTTAAAAATTTGAAGTTCAGGCTCGGTGTCTATAGCACAGTGGTTATAGCACCAGCCACATACACCCAGGGTGGCGGGTTTGAACCCAGCCCGGGACAACAAAATAACAATGATAACTACAACAAAAAAACAGCCAGGCATTGTGGCGGGCACCTGTAGTCCCAGCTACTTGGGAAGCTGAGGCAAGAGAATCACCTAAGCCCAAGAGTTTGAGGTTGCTGTGAGTTGTGACGCCACAGCACTCTACCAAAGGTCACATAGTAAGACTCTGTCTCAGAAAACCAATAATAATAAAAAATTAAAAGTTTAATAGATATCATGTTGCTTTGTCTTTAGAATCACTTGAGATAGTGTAATAGAAATGATGAACTACATTTTATGAGTTTGCAGTACTTAGATCATAGAACTTTTGAGTGACAGTTGACTAAAAACAAGGGAGGTAATTCTCAAACAGTCCTCTTTTTACATTTACTCTGATTTGTGATTAGTCATGTTACTAACGTTGAATGTGGAAGAGTTAAGAATGCACATCACATTTCATTTACATAATGCTATAGTATTATACTATAACAATGGTATAGTGAGAAGGAAGATTTTATCATATTCATGTCTATGAATATGGGGGGGAAGTTGAAAGGTTGTCTTGATCAATATCCTATGCAATAGCAAAAGGAAAATCTCTACTTTTACTAATGATTTTTATTTTATTTCAATAGATTTACAGGGTACAAGAGTAGTTTTGGTACATGAATATATTGTATAGTGATAAAATTTGACCTGTTAGAATACCTATTGCCTAAATAGTGTACTTTGTACTGTACTTTTTCATCAGTCACCCCCCTCCACCCCCTCAGCTTGACTCTCCAGTGTCTATTGTTCCACTCTCTATTACCATCCATACCCACAGCTTAGCTCCACTTATATGTGAGAATGTACATACATGGTTTTAAATTCTCAAGTTACTTCAGTTAGGATAATGGTCTCCAGTTTCATTCAAGTTGCGAGAGAGAGAGAGAGAGAGAGAGAGAGAGAGAGAGAGATATCCTTATCTCCTGTGGCTGGAGATCTGAGATTGCTGAAAACAAAATCTAGAATCTCCTTCTGTAAGTGGCTTAATTATAACACAAATTTAATTCACAAATTCAAGAAATATTTACTGCTAAAGTGAAGGCATTTATTGGGAAAGAAGTGGGTGATGAAAATTGAAATGGGAACATAATAGGGATACCCTAATGAAACTATGGATATTGAATTTCTAAATTCTGATGAAGAATCTGATCTGCCAGTAAAAGTAGCCTTTGTCAGGCATCCTCAAACTTTTTCAACAGGGGGCCAATTCACTGTCCCTCAGACCATTGGAGGGTCGGATTATAGTTTAAAAAAAAAACTATGAACAAATCCTTATGCATACTGCACATATCTTATTTTGAAGTAAAAAACAAAAGGGGAACAAATACAATCACACTGCTTCATGTGGCCCACAGGCCGCAGTTTGAGAATGCCTGCTTTAGATCCTACCCTAGTTGATTAAACCTGCATTGCCTCAGGAAACTTTACTGACTTCACCTGAGGCAGGTGCCTTGCAAGACACTGCTGATTCTCCTCCCAACCCACTCCCTACCATCTCTTGATATATAACTGGAAGCAAGTCCCAGAAGAGCCTTAAAGTTGAATTGTAAACTGCAACCCATGAGGAAGTGTACCATACTCCAAAGAAAGCCTACTTGGTTTTTCTAATTTTTTCATTTAAATTGACAGAAAATACATTAATTATATTTTATGGCTGAATAGTATTCCATGGTGTGTGTATGCACGTGTGTGTGTGTGTGTGCGTGCATACACGCACTACATGTTTTTTATCCACTCATTGGTTGATGGGTATTTAAGTTGATTCCAAATTTTCACTATTGTGAATAATATTGAGATAAACATACCAGTGCAGTTATCTTTTTGAAATAATGATTTATTTTCCTGTAGGTAGATACTTAATAGTGGGATGATTACTGAATTGAATGGTAGATCTACTTTTTATTCTTTGAGAAACCTCCACACTGTTTTTCGATAATTGCACTAATTTATATTCCCAACAACAATATACTTTCATACATACAACTGTACACTTTCACACACCTTTTCACCACATCTACATCAACAACTATTGTTTGTGACATTTTGATAATGGCCATTCTGACTGGAAAAAGATGATACCTTATTGTTGTTTTAGTTTGCATTTCTGTGATGATTAATGTTATGAAACTTTTTTTTGTATGTTTCTTGACTATTTGCACATTTTTGAAAAGTGCCTGTTCATGTCACTTGCTCACTTGTTAATGAGGTTATTTGTCTCTTGCTGAGTTATTTGTAGATTTTTGATATTAGGTTTTGTCAGATTCATAGATTGCACATATTTTCACCCATTCTGCAGCTTGTTAATTTGACTTTGCTGATTGTTTCTTTTCCTATGCAGGAGCATTTTGCTTGATGTAAGTCACATTTGTTTATTTTTGGTTTGGGTGCATTTGCTTTTAGAGACTTAGTCATAAATTCTTTGCCTAGGCCAAAGTCCAAAAGTTTTTTCTAGATATTCTTCTGGAATTTTGGAAGTTTTAGATTTATACTTAAGCCTTAAATTCATTTAAAATTAATTTTTGTATGAGATGAGAGATTGGGGTCCATGTTCACTGTGCATATGCCTATTTAGTTTTTCCAACATTTTTTTGAGTAAAGTACCCTTTCCCTAGTGTCTGATTTTGCCTTCTTTGTCAAATATCAGTCAGCTATAGTTATATGGATTTGTTTGGTTTTCTATTCTGTTTCATTATGTGTCTACTTTTGTATGAGTATCATGCTACTTTGGTTAGTATAGTCTTGTGATATACTTTGAAGTCAGGTAATGTGATGCTTCTGGCTTTGTTCTTTTTGTTCAGGGTTACTTTATACATTCAGGTTCACTTTTGGTTCCACATGAATTTTATGATTGCTTTTTTTCTAATTCTGTGAGGAATCATGGTGGTATTTTAATAGGAATTTCATTGAGACTATAGATTGCTTTGGGCATCACTGCTATTTCACAAGGTTAATTCTTCCAATTCATGACAATTAGATTTTTTTTATTTGTGTCTTTTATGATTTCTTTTATCACCTATATAGTTTTTATTATAGAGGTCATCCACCATTTTCATTCCTGGGTATCTTACTTTTTTCTAGCTATTATACATAGGATTGTGTTCCTGATTTGGATATCAGCTTGGTCATTATTGGTTTATAGAAATACTACTGATTTTTGAACATTGATTTTGTAACTTGAAATTTTACTGAATTTATCCAGGAATTTTATGAGTCCTGGGAGGAGTTTTTTAGGATTTTCTAGGTATGAGATTATATCATCAAAAAACAACAAAATTTGACTTCCTCTTTTCCAATTTGAATGCACTTTATTTTACTATCTCTCTTGACATCTCTGGATTGAGCTTCCAGTAGTATGTTGAATAGAAATGCCTAAAGTGAGCCTCATTGTCTTGACCCATTTCCTATAAGGAATTTTTACAACTTTTCCCTGTTTAGTATGATATTGGCTATTGGTTTATTATATGTATATGGCTTTTATTATTTTGAGATATGTTCTTTCTAGGCCTATTTTGTTGAAGGTGTTTATAGACTGAGACTGGATATAGTGAATGCTTTTTCTGGATCTATTGAGATGATCATATGGTTTTGTTTCTAATTCTGTATTTGTTGTGATCCACATTTCTTGACTTGCATATGTTGAATCATCCCTGCACCCTTGGAGTAAAACACACTTGTCATAGTGTACTATCTTTTTTATGTGCTGTTGGATTCAGTTTGCTAGTATTTCATTGAGAAGTTTTGCATGTATGTTCATTAATGATATTGGTCTGTAGTTTCTTTTTTTTTTTATTTTTTTATTTTTATTTTTATTTTTATTTTTAATTTATTTATTTTTTTATTGTGGAGAAGGGGCAGGGAAAGAAGGCGGGGGAAGAGGTGAGTGACAGGGTCGGGCCAGTGGCATGGTACCACATTGGCTGTATCTAGGTAGAGGCAGT
>CAUYPK010107901.1:0-23155 GCA_963574355.1 Loris lydekkerianus | reverse complement strand
TATTTATTGTTTTGAGTCATTTATTTTATAAAATTATTAAATTTAACTTGTTCCCTTTTTAAATGCAACATAGGTGTGGTACCACCAATTAATATCCTTTTTTTTTTTTTTTTTTTTTTTTTTTTTTAGACAGAGATTTACTATGTTGCCCTTGGTAGAGTGCTGTGGCATCACAGCTCACAACAACCTCAAACTCTTTGGCTTAAATGATTGATTCTCCTGCCTTAGCTTCCCAAGTAGCTGGGACTACAGGGACCCGCCATAAAGCTCAGCTATTTTTTTATTGTTGTTGCAGTTGTCATTGTTGTTTTAGCAGGCCTGAGCCAGTTGGAAACCGCCAGCTTTGGTGTATGTGGCCGGCACCCTACCCACTGAGCTATGGACGCCAAGCCTATAGGAGGCATTTCAATTTGTAACTCCTAGCCCAGAAATGTGAAGGGCTTTTCCATTTAATCTAATACTTCTGAATTCTAACTACAAAGGAATACGTTAAGAGCATGGAAAAATTGCTTACTAAAAGGAAATTCCCAAAGAGTAAAGGAGGGAATGTAGAACATAAGAAGTTATGGGGTGGCACCTATGGCTCAGTGAGTAGGGCGTCAGCCCCATATACTGAGGGTGGCAGGTTCGAACCCAGTCCTGCAACAACAAAAAAAATAGCCAGGTGTTGTGGCAGGTGCCTGTAGTCCCAGCTACTCGGGAGGCTGAGGCAAGAGAATCGCCTAAGCCCAGGAGTAGGAGGTTGCTGTGAGCTGTGACACCACAGCACTCTACTGAGGACAATAAAATGAGACCCTGTCTCTAAAAAAAAAGTTATATAGAATACACTTTATTTATTTATTTTTATTAAATCATAGCTGTGTATATTAATGCAATCATGGGGTACAATGTGCTGGTTTTATATACAATTTGAAATGTTTTCATCAAACTGGTTAACAGAGCCTTCACGGAGGACACACTTTAAATTGTAATAAAGTACCTTTTCATATCTTCACAGTAATACAAAACATAGTCACTTGCAGAACTGGTTCCAATTACTTAAATACCAGATGCATTTTTAGGCCTCTACATAAGTGTTTGGATGTTACTTATGTTTATATGAAATGAAGCTATTATTACTTTTCTACAGCAGTCACTGCACACCAGGAAGGCCAAGACAAACGTAAATCAGGGAATGGAGTTTTCCCAAAGCTGTGGTGTGAAAAGACTATAAACAGTTGACTCCATACACATGAATGGCTTTCTTTGCTATAGGAAATCCAAGTGGAATAAGGAATGGAGATGTGTAAAAAAGGTTCTTGAAGGGAAGAAGGATGACATCCTGTAGGCATTTAGTCTTCAGCCCCTTCTGCTGCATCACTTTCTTCTCCTGCCCTGTCTGATGTCCATAGTGTTAAGTTGTCTCTAAGCAACTGCATGAGGAGGGTGCTGTCTTTGCATGAGTCTTCATTCAGTGTAGCAAGTTCCTCAATGGCCTCATCAAAAGCTGTTTTAGCCCGGCATCCAGGCAAGCTCTAAGTTATTAAGGATCCCGTAGTAAAATACAGAAAAGTTAAGAACCAGCCCCAGGCGGATTGGGTGTGTGGCTTGCATCTCTTTCTTGCTTATATCAAATGCCTCTTGGTAAGCTCCTTGGGAATTATTGATCATTTGTTTTCGATCATCACCACATACAACTTCAGTGAGGTATCAGAAGTCATCTCCCTTTGTTTTCAGATAGAAGACTTTACTCTCTGGATTAGTCGCATTGGCTAATAAGTATTTACCTGAAAATTCCATGACCGTGGTGCAGATGGAGCTCACCCCAGACTCCATTTTCTCCTGATAGTCCTTAATCAGCTGCAACTTCTGGTTGCAGGTGTTGGTTTTCTGCTTGAGGCTGGAGATGACCCTCCAGGTGGAACTGCAGCCCCTCACCATGTTCTTGTAGGCCACTGAGAGCAGGTTGCACACCTCATTGGACAGCTGGAAGCCCTGCCTGGTCACTGCCCTCATGCAGGTGGCCATGTCATCATAGTGTTTGACCTGCTCTGCCGGCTTGGCCTTCTGCCCTTGATCTTAGCCAAAAGGCCAAGAAGCGAGCAGCTTGGCCTTCTGGATCAGCTCCATCTTCTCCCTGGCCTGTGGGTGGCTGAGGAGCCAGGGCCAAGGACAAGAAAAGCAAGGCGAGCGCCCACCTGGATCAGGAAGGGTTCACCTCTAGAGTTTCATGTCTCTGCAGCCACAACATGAATCGGTAGAATCAATTTTTCCATCTCTTTTATCTGAGCTGGCCTTGAGATTTGCTGTTGGTTAAATGTAGTGAAAGTGTCATTGTATGAGTTCTGGGGCTCGGCATCTTCTGTTCTTGTGGCTCACTAATGCCATCTGAATCAGCCAAGCTTGCTTGCTAGAGGATAATGGGCACGTGGAGGTGAGCTGAGGTGCCCTCACCCACAGCTAGCCCCCACCAACCCAGCACATGACTAAGGTATGCCATCAGGGCCCAGGGGGAAATAACTCACAACTGAGTCTGGCCCAAAATGCTGACACAGAGAATTGTGAGTCAAGTAAACGGTGGTTGTGTGAAGCCACTGAAGTTTGGGATGGTTTGTTATGCAGCAAAAGCTAATTGATACAGGCTCTAGATCCCAGGTTCTTCTATATGTTACTGCCCTATATGGTAGGTCATCAGTAAGTACTGCACCGTTTTATATTCCCATGAGCAATGTTTGAATTCTCATTTCTTCACATTCTCACCCACACTCATTCTTTTCTGTTTTGTTTTGTTTTAAAGTTAAAGCTATCATTGTGGTGTGCAGTGGTATTTCATCATGGTTTTGACTTGTCTTTCTTTAAACACCAATGATGTTAGACATGTTTTCACTTGCTTGTTGACCATTTGTATATCTTCTTTGTAGAAATGTCTGTTTGAGTCCTCTGCCCATTTTCTTTCTTCCTTTCTTCCTTCCTTCCTTCCTTTCTGCCTTTCTTCCTTCCTTCTTTCCTTCCTTCCTTCCTTTCTTTCATTTCTCATTTTGTTACCCCCAATAGAGTGCTCTGGCATCATAGCTCATGGCAACCTCTAACTCTAAGGTTCAAGCAACTCTGTTGCCTCAGCCTCCAAAGTAGCTGGGACTATAGGCGCCTGCCAGAATGCCTGGCTAGTTTTAGAGATGGGGTCTTGCTCTAGTTTAGGCTGATCTTGAACTAATGAACTCATGAACTCAGGTGATGCCACCCACCTCAGACTCCTAAAATGCTGGATTACAGGCATCAGCCACCATGCCTGGTCTCTCTGCCCATTTTCTAACTGGTTTGTCTGATTTGTGTTGTTGAGTTGTAAGAGTTATTCATACATACATTCTGGGTGTTAAAAATTTATCAAATACATGATTTAGAAATATTTTCTCCATCCCATAGGTTGTCTTGATATTGTCCTTTGATGCCAAATTTTATATTTTTATGCAGTCTGAGTTATAATAATTATTATTATTGCTTGTGCTTTGGTGTCAAATCTGAGGATCCATTGCCAAATCCTAGATCATGAAGATTTATCCTTAGTTTTCATCTTGTAGTTTTATAGCTTTAGCGCTTCTATTCTGATTGTGGATCTATTTTTACTTAAAAAAATTTTTTTTGAGACAGAGTCTCACTATGTCACCCTTGGTAGGGTACCATGGCATCACAGCTCACAGCACTTCCAAGTCTTGGGCTTAAGCAATTCTCTTGCCTCAGCCTCTCAAGTAGCTGGGACTACAGGCGCCCACCACAACGCCCAGTTATTTTTTTGTTGCAGTTGTCATTGTTGTTTAGCAGGCCCGAGTCAGGTTTCATCCCGCCAGCCCCAGTGTATGTGGCTGGCGCCCTAACCACTGAACTACAGGTGCCAAGCCTACTTAAATTTTCTTTCTTTCTTTTTTTTTTTTTTAAATTTCTCTAACAAGCACTTTATTTTATTTTATTTATTTTTATGGTTTTTGGCTGGAGCTGGGTTTGAACCGGTCACCTCCAGTATATGTGGCTGGCACCCTACTCCTTGAACCACAGGCACCACCCTTAAATTTTCTATATGGAATGAGGTGTATGGAGTGACGTAGGGATCCAGCTTTATTCTTTGGCAAGTGGTTATCCAGTGTCTCATCACCATTTTTTGAAGAATCAAGTCCTTCCTCATTGGATAGTCTTGGTACCCTTGTCATAAATCAATTGACTACAGATATTTGGCGTCATTTCTGGACTATATTGTATTCTATTGATCTATATGTCTTTCTACATGGCCATTTCCACAGTGTTTTAATTACTGTAGCTTTGTATAAAGTTTGGAAAATGAGCTGGGCACAATAACTCATCCAGCCCACTTTGGAAAGCTGAGATGAGAGGATTGCTTGAGGCCAGGAGTTTGAGATCAGCCTGGACAACATAGCAAGACTTTGTCTCTACAACACACAAACACACACACACACACATGAACTGGACATGGTGGCATGTGTCTGTAGACATAGCTACTTGGGAGGCTAAGGTAGGAGAATTGCATCAATCTAGGAGTTTGAGGTTTCTGTGAGCTATAATCATGCCATTCCACTTCGATCTGGGTGACAAGGTAAGACCCTCTCTCAAATAAATAAATGAATAAATGCAAACTGGAAAATGAGAGTCTCCTAACTTTATTTTTCTATTACATTCTTGTTTTGTTTTGGCTATTTGGGGCTCCTTTTATTTTCATATGCATCTGAGGTTTGGCTTTTTCATGTGTGCAAAATAAGTAGAATTTTGATAGATATTGCATTGAATCTATAGATTGTATTGGGAATATTAGCATGTTAGCAATATTAAGTCTTCCAATCCCTGAATGTGAGTTGTCTTTCCCTTTATTATTTTATTTCCATTTATTGAATTTCTTTTATTATTGTCTTATACTTTTCAGTGCAACAAGTCTTTCACTTCCTTAGTGTGGAGGCCAAAGTAGCTCCATCTTAGATGCTGATCTTCCATGTATCTGAAATTTTTACTTTATCCACTGTTACTGTAAACCAGAGGTTCTCAACCAGTGGGTTGTGACCCACAGGAACTGTATTAAAGGGCTGTGGCATTAGGAAGGTTGAGAACCACTGCTGTAAACCCTGTCCTTAGGTAAAAACAACCTAGACTATAAATCCTGCCCTTAGGCTGATTCAGATTGCATTCTTGCTTGTTCCTGAGTGGTGGACTTCTTCCTTGTGTAATATAAGTGCTGGTTTGGGGGGTAGGCACAGGAATCCACCGTCTTTTCTTGCATCTGACAAGACATAGCTTCTGTTCAAAGTCCCTACTAATGGCTCAGCGCCCATAGCTCAGTGAGTAGGGCGCCGGCCATATACACCCAGGCTGGCGGGGTTGGAACCTGGCCCAGGCAATGACAACAATGACAACTGCAGCCAAAAATAGCCAGGTGTGGTGGGCGCCTGTAGTCCCAGCTACTTGGTAGGCTGAGGCAAGAGAATTGCTTAAGCCCAAGAGTTGGATGTTGCTGTGAGCTGTGACGCTGTGGCACTCTACTGAGGGCCCCATAGTGAGACTCTGCCTCAAAAAAAACAAAACAAAACAACAAAGTCCCTACTAAATGTTTCTTTCTGAGAAACTGGAATTTTCAGCCTCTTTCTTCAGCCTCTCAGCCTCCTTGGCCTTTGGAGATAGGTTTGCATAGACCTGCTCACAGGGGAACTCATGGTTAAATGTATTGTTGTGATTCTTTTCAATGCTCTTTTAAATAGAATAGCTTTAAGTTTCTTTCTTTTGTTCTTCATTGTTGAAATATGGAAAACATGACTGATTTTTATATGTTGGTATTGTACCCTGCAACTCTGTTGAATTTGTTTCTTCACCCTCATGATTTTTTAATTGTTTGTATGGGATTTCCTCTGTGTAGAATCATGTTATCTGCAAATAGAGGGAGTTTGACATCTTCCTTTCCAGTGCGGATGTCTTTTATTTCTTTTGCTTACCTATTTCCTCTGGTGAGGATCTCTAGTGCTATGTGGAATAGTAGTGGTGACAATGGGCATCTTTGTCTTACCCGGATCTCAGGTAGAAGCACTCAGTCTTCTACCATGGACTATGATGCCAGCTGTGGGTTTGTCCTAAGTTTTCCTCGTCCTGTTAAGTTCTGTTCTATCCCAGTTTACTTAGTGTTTCCATTGTGAAATGGTATTGAATTTTGCCAAATGGATTTTCTGTACCTATTGAGGTAATCATGTGTACTTCCCCCCTTTTTCTATTAATGTAGTGTTTATTTATTAATTTTCTTATTTTGAGCTACTGTAGCATTCCTGGGATAAATCCCACTTTATTATGGTATATGATCCTTTTAATGTGCTGTTGGATATTTTTTCAATTGATCTTTCCCTATTTTTTTATTGTTAAATACACAAAAAATACAATTTACCATCTTAACCATTTTTTTCTTGTTTTGAGACAGACCCTCAAAGCTGTCACCCTGGGTAGAGTGCCGTGACATCACAGCAACCTCTAACTCCTGGGCTCAAGCAATTCTCCTGCCTCTGTCTCCCAAGTAGCTGGGATTACAGGCACCCGCCACAATGACCGGCTACTTTTTGGTTGCAGCCGTCATTGTTGTTTGGCAGGCCCAGGCTGGATTCGAACCCACCAGCTCAGGTGTACGTGGTTGGTGCCATTTTTTAGTGTACAGTTCAGTGGCATTAAATGTATTCCTCATCTTGTGCAAACATCACCTCCATAACTCTTTTCATCTTGTAAAACAGAAACTCTATAGCCATTAAACCATAACTCCTCACTCTCCCCCATCCGCACCCTGCTGTCCCTGGCAACCTCCATTTCACTTTCTGTCTCTGTGTAGTTGACTACTCTAAGTATGGTGTATGAGTGCAATCATAGAGTATATATCTCCTTGGTACTGGCTTATTTCATTAGCACAATATACTCAAGGTTCATCCATGTTGTAGCATATATCAGAATTTCCTTCATTTTTAAAGCAGAATTTTATCCCATTGTGTGGATAGACGACGTTTTGCTTATGCGTCCATCCCTGGACATTTGGGCTGCTTCTGTGGCTCAGCTATTGGGAATAATGCTGCTGTGAACACAAGTATACAAATATTTCTTCAAAACTCCACTTTTAGGGTGACGCCTGTAGCTAAGGGTGCCGGCCACATACACAGAGGCTGGCAGGTTCAAACCTGGCCCGGGCCAGCTAAAGCAACAATGACAACTGCAACAAAAAGAATATCTGGGCATTGTGGTGGGTACCTGTAGTCTGAGGCAAGAGAATCTCTTAAGCCCAAGAGTTTGTGGTTGCTGTGAGCTGTGATGCCATGGTACACTACTGAGGATAATACAGTGAGACTCTGTCTCAAAAAACAAACAAACAGACAGGGCGGCGCCTGTGGCTCAGTGAGTAGGGTGCTGGCCCCATAGACCGTGGGTAGGGGTTCAAACCTGGCTCCGGACAAACTGCAACAACAACAACAACAACAACAACAACAAAATAGCTGGGTGTTGTGATGGGTGCCTGTAGTCCCAGCTACTTGGGAGGCTGAGGCAAGAGAATCGCCTAAGCCCAAGAGCTGGAGGTTGCTGTGAGCTGTGACGCCACAGCACTCTACTGAGGGCAACAAAGTGAGATTTTGTCTCTTAAAAAAGAAAAACAAAACAAAAAACCTCTGCTTTCAATTACTTTGGGTAAACACCTGGAAGGAGAATTGCTGGATTATACAGTAATTCTATTTTGAACTTTTTCAGGAGCCCTGTGCTGTTTTTCACAAGCATCCCTACCGTTGCTGTTGGTTTTTCTTTCCTAGGATTTTGGTGAAGAAGTTTGTGTCTACATGCATAAGAGATATTGGGCTGGGGCTTTCTTTTCCTATAATGTCCTTGTCTGGCTTTGGTTTCAGAGTACTGCAGGCATGTCACAGCCTTTCGAGTAACTTTTTTCACTGAGTTAGATTCATATTTGCCACCTGGTGGATTCCCCATGTTTTGACCCCACATCTGATTGCAATTACAGATTACTTTTCCTCCTGTCCCCTGGCCACAGACTTCTGTATTCCAGCCTCAGGTACTGGGGCCAAAAAGTAAGCTCCATGGTGGTTCTTGGGATCTATCCATCCTTTGAACATTGCATTGTCACCTTGAGAAGTTCACCTGGACCATTAGGAATTCTCTTGTGTCTGGATGTGCCCTCTAAAGGCTTTGGGGCCTAATGGAGTTGGAGACAACGTGGGAGCCCAGATGGCCTCCCTGTAGGCTTCTGAGATCTGGGTGGCATTTGTAGGGCAACCCACTCAGCCCTGACACCATGTGGCCAGTGAAGCTGAAACCCACACTGGCCACCTCCAGCTCATTTGATGCAATAAGGGTCTTTTCCTCAAAAGACAGCTGGTAAGACTCCCCAGAGCTAAAGTGCTGTCCCCTGTTCGTGGTGCAGTGGAGGTTGCAGGGCAGAGTTGGGGGCTGCCTGACTCCTGGGTAGCCCTTCCAGCCATCAGCAGGGCTCTATCAGCAGGGCCCACCTAGGACCCAGTTGTCACCCTATTTTGGGTGGATGCTGAGAGAGTGAGCACAGGTCATTCTCTCCTCCTGCAAGAGGAGAAACAACCTTAATCCTCCATCCCCAGCCCCTTAGTTGTAAAAGTTACTTAATGATATACTGGTTATCAGACCATCATGTCGGCCAGTCCTCCTGTTTCTGACACTGTGGAGGCCATCACGACCCTGGCTTGAAAAAAGACCACTAGGCGGCGCCTATGGCTCAAAGGAGTAAGGCACCAGCCCCATAGGAGGGGTTCAAACCCAGCCCCGCCCGAAAAAAAAAATGAAAGAAAGACACCAGATGTGTTGAAGAGGGTCTGGCTGCCTGTCACTGCCTGCCAGAGATGGAGATAGGGCCACCAAACTTCATTTGTCAGAAGGCCAGGATTCTGGAGAACAGAGTAGACTCTCCAAGACTGTTCTGATCTTCCATTTCTAACTTTACAGTTTATACATTTTGAGAGAGGACACCTGGAAAAAGTAAGGTCTAAGAGAACAGAGACTCAGCTCTTAGGAATTTGTAGAAACTTAACTTCCTGGGACCTAGAGGCTGACACTTGCTTCCGCTTCTATGAAAGCCCAAAATTCTGTAAAAGCCAGAGCCTGCTTCTCCAGCTTGATTCAAACTGACCAATGAGAAAGGCACCTGTGGGCCAGAACTTTTTTTTTAGACAGAGTCTCACTTTGTCCCCTCCATAGAGTGCTATGGCGTCACAGCATCACAGCAACCTCAAACTCTTGGGCTCAAGCAATTCTCTTTTGTTTTTTTGGAGACAGAGTCTCAAGATGTCACCCTGAGTAGAGTGCTATGGTGTCATAGCTCACAGCAACCTTGGGCTTAAGCAATTCTCTTGCCTTAGTTTTTCAATTTTTAGCAGAGACAGAGTATCGCTTTTGCTCAGGCTGGTCGTGAAATTGTGAGCTCAAGCTATTCACCTGTCTCAGCCTCCCAGAGTTCTAGGATTACGGGTGTGAGCCACAACACCTAGGGTCCAGAACTTTTTAGCTGGAGATAAAAGGGAGAAGACTGAGCCAGTTGGGGAGCATTTTGGGCACTCTGGGTCTGCTGCCACTCCACCAGCTGAAATAAAGCCCTTCCTATTTTATTTTATTTTATTTTATTTTATTTTAGACACAGAGTCTCACTATATTGCCCTCGGTAGAGTGCCATGGTGTCATAGCTCACGGCAACCTCAAACTCTTGGGCTTAAGTGATTCTCTTGACTCAGCCTCCCAAGCAGCTGGGACTACAGGCGCCCGCCAAAATGCCCGGCTATTTTTTGTCATTGCTGTTTAGCTGGCCTGGGCCAGGTTTGAACCCACCACCCTCTGTGTATGTGGCTGGTGCCGTAACCATTGTGCTACAGGCCCTGAGCCCCTTCCTCTTTTAAATACCTCTTTCTCCCCATTGGGCCTCATCTTCCTGCAACAATAGGAATTCTTAAACAATAATTTGCCAAAATCCATGATCCATAGTAAACAATAATCAGTATAACTCATGATCCATAGTAACATTCCAATTTAAAAGTTAATCACCAGCTCAGCGCTGGTAGCGTAGTGGTTACTGCACCGGCCACGTGCACTGAGGGTGGAGGGTTTGAACTTGGTAGACCCCAGCTACACAACAATGAGAACTGCAACAAAAAGTAGCCGGGCATTGTGGTGGGAACCTGTAGTCCCAGCTACTGGGGAGGCTGAGGCAAGAAAATCGCTTAAGCCCAGGAGTTTGAGGTTGCTGTGAGCTGTGATGCCTACCAAGGATGACGTAGTGAGACTCTGTCTCAAAAAAAAAAAAAAAGTTAATCTCCTAAATCAGTCCACCTAAACTACTCAAGGTAGATATCTTTAGGGTGGGAGCTAAATTTATAAATCAGTAAGAATGGGAGATAGTGAAGGTCAAGCAGGACCTACACCAACTAGACCAGCTCCAGCTATGTCATGCCCACCTTAGCCTGCCTGTCTCCATCTTCTTCTATGTGTGTTTTCACAGGCATCCCTCTGTCCCTCTGTCCTGTTGGTCCCTCTACCTTTTTTTGTTTTTGTTTGTTTTGTTTTGTTTTTTTGAGACAGAGTCTCATTATGTCACCCTCAGTAGAGTGCTGTGCTGTCACAGCTCACAGCAACCTCCAACTCCTGAGCTTAAGTGATTCTCTTGCCTCAGCCTCCCGAGTAGCTGGGACTACAGTCACCAGCCAGAACGCCCAGCTATTTTTTTGTTGTCGTTGTCATCGTTGTTTGGCGGGCCCCGGCTGGGTTCTATCCCGCCAGCACTGGTGTATGTGGCTGGCACCCTAGCTACTGAGCTGTAGGCACCCAGCCACGCCCGGCTATTTTTTGGTTGCATTTGTCATTGTTGTTTACCAGGCCCGGGCAGGTTCTAACCCACCAGCCTTCGTGTATGTGGCCAGTGCCCTAACTGCTGAACTATGGGTGTCTAGCTAGTCACTCTACCTTTGAATAAGTTCATTCCTCTGTTAATCTTCTCTGGCCCTATGCTTTGTTTGGTCAACTACTTCCCTCATGGTTGCTCTCTGCTTTACGGAGTTCCCTCTGGATAATAGACAGAGGTTGCTTTTTGCTTTTCAGAGACCCCTTCAAAAAGACATAATAGATCTCTCCAAGCCAGAATGAAAATCCAGCCTTTTTTCCTGTTTAAAGTCTTTCAACTCTTTACTAATTTAGATCTTATACCAGAAAGAAACAAAGCACTTCATCGCCCAGTCCACCCCATCTCTCAGTTGGCCCCAATATCCTGCGTAAACGCTAAAACTTAAAAGAAGCCTCAGGTTCCACAGAGGAGCTTTTAGAACTGGCCTTTATAGTCTTTTAATAGAAATGGAGAGACGATAGCGAAAAAGAGGAAATGGGATTGACAGCAGACCCAAAGGCAGAAAAGTTTGTTTAAAATAGTAGCTGCCACTTTAAATCTTCTCCAGAGATAGTTACTGAAAAGGCCCGGGCAAGACCACACCCTTCTACCCTGGAGTATTCTTCTTCTTCTTCTTCTTCTTTTTCTTCTTCTTCTGGGGTAAATTGAGGGTACAAAGAACCAGGTTATACTGCTTGCATTAGTTAGGTAAAGTTCCTCTTACAATTGTGTCCCTAAAGTAAAATTCAAATTTCTCAGGAAACATCCTCCTTTGGGACCTCAAAATTGTGCTCTCTCTGCAAAACAGATAGACACTGGCAGCAATGTAGTCTCCTTAGACCAAGAGCCTACACTCTCCTGGAACCAATGGTCCCCTAAGCCGATATCCTCCATACTCACGGACCCACAAAAACTGCTTCCGTTTGACAGATGTGTCAGACTTCAAAATAGACTCAACTTTATCACACAGGGATGGCCTTAGGTAACTGAGTCTCTGACAAAGGTAAGTAAATCAATTCTTATAAATACCAGAGCCATGTCCTTTACTCTTCCTCAATTTTTAGAGACCTCTATTTCTTTTTCCTATCTCCATCATTAAAATAAAAAATAGAATACAACCCTCCTCCCCTAGTATATTTCACGGTTTCTCAGGTCACTGGGAGATAAAGTTCTTTTGCTCACCCTTTATTACTTTCCAGTTATCCCCTCCACTAAAAAAGGATCTTTGTAGCTTCCTTTCTCTAACTACTGAAAAGCCACAACTCTTTCCTTTCCTTAATGTGCTCTTATGTTTTCAAACTATAAACTTTCTGCCTTGTTTCACCTAAAAATGTCTACCACCTATATATCTATATGTTTGCATATCTATATGTCATGTATATGATGTTTCACTATCAATATAAAAGAGCTCTAATTAATTGATTTAAAGAAAACTAAGTGCTAAATCAAATGTTTTATCAAGAACATGAGAAAGAACTTAAATACCTTTTAGTTCATGTGACCTTCGTAACCTTTGACAAATGAAACTCGTTTTAAGGTTGTTATTAAAGCTTAAATGTTTAAGATCATAATCAATACATTAGTAAAGATAGCTACCTCTCAAATGATCATTAGCAAAACCAGTTGTACGACAAAAAGGTTTTTCTTTGCCTCTTTATCAACTGGCCTAAGGAAAAACAATCTTGGTAGCCAAATAGGATTTTATTAAAATTAGTTCTATCGTTAATACAACAATAATTTAGTTTTCCCCTTTCAAACAGGATTTTCATATGACATTAATAAAAATAACAAGATATTTGTACACTTTTCACTTTTTTTTTTTTTGAGGCAGACTTTCACTATGTGGCCCTTGGTAGAGTGCTGTGATATTACAGCTCACAGCAACCTCAAACTCTTGGGCTTAAGTGATTCTCTTGTCTCAGCCTTCCAGGTAGTTGGGACTACAGGTGCCTGCCACAAAGCCCAGCTATTTTTTTTTTTTTTCAGTTGTCATTATTGTTTAGCTGGCCCGGGCTGGGTTCAAACCCACCAGCCTCAGTGCATGTGGACAGTGCCGTAACCACTGTGCTACAGGTGCTGAGCCCTTTTTCACTTCTTTAATACTTCAGCTGTCTATATTAGGTCTTATGATTGGGAAACTAAGTCTTTTCTCTATGCAAAAATAAGATTTTAACTTTTGAAATCTTTTAATTATCAGTTTGACTAAGTGAATAACTTTATAGTAAACTGCAATCCTTTTTTATAAAAGATGTTTTTAGTAAGAGAGATTGAAGAGAAAAGAAAATGATGTTGTATAAGAGAAGATCTTGTATAGTAAACTTTTGTCCTGAAGTGAAATGACTGATTATTTAGAAGAAGGGAAAATAAGGACAAAACAAAGTTTTATAACACATCTGTAGATTGTTTGTGCACATTAGATAAAACTCTTAAGAGAGAATTTATGAAAAAATTTACATATAATCCAGCTAGCTATAATTTATAAAATTTAATTAAAACAACAAAGCTTTTTTTTTTTGAAATAGAGTTTCACTTTGTCGCCCTCGGTAGAGAGTGCCAGTGGCGTCACAGCTCACAGCAACCTCAAATCCTTAGGAGTAAGCGATTTTCTTGACTCAGCCTCCCAAATAGCTGGGACTACAGGCACCCATCACAACACCTGGCTATTTTTTGGTTGTATTTGTCATTGTTGTTTGGTAGGCCCAGGCTGGATTCAAACCCCCCAGCTCCAGTGTATGTGGCTGGCTCCCTAGCCGCTGAGCTATAGGTGCCAAGCCCAACAAAGCTTTCTTAAAATATTAGTTTCCTTATGATGAAATTGCATGACTTGCTGCTTTTTAATTTAAAACTTATACTACAGAAAATTGTTCTTTACCTTTTCAATAACCAACCTAAAAGAAGCAAAGATCTTATATTTTATTAAAGTAATCCCTATGTTGTCTTTATTAAATTTTGATTAATTAGAAAAGAGATCTAAACTTTGAAAATTAAAGTTTTTACCAATACAACTTCCTATATTACCCTTCATCATCTAAAGACTATTACTCTGCCCGGCACAGTGGCTTATGCCTGTTATCCCAGCACTTTGGGAGGCCAAGCTGGGCAGATCGCCTGAGCTCACAGGTTCAAGACCAGCCTGAGCTAGAGAGAGACCCCCATCTCAAAAAATTTCCAGGCGTTGTGGCGGTTACCTGTAGTTCCAGTTACTCTGGAGGCTGAGGCAAGGGAATAGCTTGAACCCACGAGTTAGAGGTTGCTATGAGCTATGACACCAGGGCACTCTACCAGAGGTGACAAAGAGAGACTCGGTAAATAATAAAATAAAATAAAATAATAAAATAAAATAAACTTAATAAAATGAAAGCCTTTTTTTTTTTTTTGAGGCAGAGTTTCATTATGTTGCCCTTGGTAGAGTGCCACGGAGTTACACATCACATCAAACTTAAACTCTTGGGCTTAAGCAATTCTCTTGTCTCAGTCTCCCTAATAGCTGGGACTGCAGGCGCCCACCACAATACCCGGCTATTTTTTGGTTGCAGTTTTCACTGTTGTTTAGTAGGCCTGGGCCAAAAGCCATTATTTTCTGATAACCTATGTTTCTATTAAAACAAATGTCTAGACCAGTGGTTCTCAACCTTCCTAATGCCACAACCCTTTAACACAGTTCCTCATGTTGTGGTGACCCCCAACCATAAAATTATTTTTGTTGCTACTTCATAACTGTAATTTTGCTATTGCTATGAATCGTAATGTAAATATTTGATATGCAAGATAGTCTTAGGCGACCCCTGTGAAAGGGTTGTTCGACCCCCAAAGGGGTCACAACCCACAGGTTGAGAACCGCTGTTCTAGACCTATAGTATTTAACAGGCCTTCATACATATTATCAATAGCAATTATATACTAATTTCTTTTTTTTGTGAGACAGAGTCTCACTCAGTCACCCTGGGGTTCAGTGCCATGTTGTCATAGCTCACAACAACCTCAAACTCTTGGACTTCAGCAATACTCTTATCTCAACCTCCTAAGTAGGTGGGACTACTGGTGCCCACCACAACACCCGTCTAGTTTTCCTATTTGCAGCAGAGACAGGGATCTCACTCTTGCTCAGGCTGGTCTCGAATTCCTGAGCTTAGGTGATTGACCTGCCTGGCCTCTCAGAGTGCTAGGATTTCAGGTGTGAGCCACAGCGCCCGGCCTATATACTAATTTCTATACTATAAAAATAACCAAATCTCCTTTCCTTCTTTAATCATGACCAGTGTAAGATCTTTACCATCCACAGACCATTTTACTTTGAGTCTTCTTAAACAATAGTTATGTTTCCAGGTTTACTTCTTTTAAAAATGTCATGGAAAAAGAGGAAATATTATTTTATGGTTTTATTTAAAACTTTGCTGGCCAGGCTCGTTTTTTCCATCAATGTTATATCGTGAGGAGGCTTCAACTCAACCTCTCAGTACATTTTGTAGTCAATACCATTATTGTCATAATGATTTCTTTACATGAGGTAGTCGAATTTTACCAACAATGCCAGTGTTACACCTTATCGTAATATGATCCTTGTACAATTTAGTTTCATTACACAACAAATCACAAAAGTTTGGTCAATACTTATCATATCTTCTCAACAGATTTGATGACCTGAAGAAACATCTTGGTGGTCCAAATTCATTCTATATCTTCTGTTCCATTCTTTTTATGCTATTTTAAGCATTTGTATATATCACTAAGTATGCAAAAACCAGTAGAGGGTAGATATTCATTTCTGTCAAGACCCATTTGTAGGGCCAGGTGTGGTAGCTCACAAATGTAAGGCCAAGGCAGGTGGATTACTTGAGCTCACGAGTTAGAGACCAGCCTGAGCAAAAAGGGAGACCCCATCTCTACTAAAACTAGAAAAACTGAGGCAAGAGGATCGCTTGAGCCCAAGAGTTGGAGGTTGCTGTGAGTTATGATGCCAAGGCATTCTACCTAGGGCAACAGCTTGAGATTCTTTCTCAAAAAAGAAAAAAAAAAAAAAAGAAAGAAAAAGATGCATTTGTAGCCTTTTAAGCCACCAGCATGTGTATAATGTAGTCTTTTTGGCAGCCATGTGTAGTCCATTCTTCCCCTGGAGAATACATTCTTACCCCCTAGCCAGTTTGTGTTGGCATTTGGTTCTTCAGAGGCTGCAAGAGGGTTATGTCAATGATCATCCCATCTCTGCATTGCCGCAGCCCTGCTATGTTGATGCCTCTCGTGGGGGTACCAGACCCAACTGAGGGAGGCCAGAGTAGCTCCATCCATCCTAGTGACAGAGGTTCAAGGAGCACTCCTATGGGAAACTTATGGACTTTCAAACATATTGTAATTTACCAGGGGCACTTCAAATGTACATTAATATACTTTACTCTCACATCCAAAACTGATCAGAAGAAGACACACTCTGCGGTCCAGTTAACTACCACCCATTATGAATTATACCACAGGGATCAGGTATCTAGCATGAATCAAAGCTTCAATAAAGCTCTGCTTTCTTATCTTTCCTCCTCACAAACCATGCTTTGGCCGCATTGCAGGGATTCAGGATTGCTCCAGCAAATCCCACTTCTAATGTCAACAGGTTGGGGTTCTCGAAGACAACCCTGCTGTTCCGTGATTCCCTAGAAAGATCCAAGGAACTCCATAAAAGCCATTATGCTCACAGGTATGGCTTATTACAGCAAAAGGATATAGATTAAAATCAGCCAAGGGAAGTGGTGCACAGGGCAGAATTCAGGAGCAACTGGGTGTGAACTTCCAGTGGTCCTCTCCCAGTGCAGTCCTATAGACAGTGCTTAATTCTCCTAACATCTATGTGTGACATAGAAGCTCCCTTTAGCCTTGGTGTCAGGTATTTTTGCTAGAGGTCCAATTGATACAGCATGACCCACACTCCCACCATAATGTACCTTATTAGTGAAAAATGGCACAATTCTCTCACTGTATGAAGACACCCTCGGGGCCCAGTGCAGTGGCTCACAGCTGTAATCCCAGTACTCTGGGTGGCTGAGGTGGGCAGAACGCCTGAGCTCACAAGTTGGAGACCAGCCTGAGCTAGAGGGAGACCCCATCTCTAAAAATAGCCAGGGGTTGTGGTGGGCACCTGTAGTTCCAGCTACTTGGGAGGCTGAGGCAAGAGAATTGCTTGAGCCTAAGAGTTGGAGGTTGCTGTGAGCTATGATTCCACGGCACTCTCCCAAGGGTGACAAAGTGAAACTCTGTCTCAAAAAATAAAGAAGTAAAAAATAAAGATGCTCTCATCAGACAGGATAGTTAAATGGCTCAGAGGTTATTTCCCAGGAGCTGGTCAAATGCCACTCCTTTTCTTGGGTTGTGCAGGATCAGAACACCCCGTTTCTTGAGTTGGCCCTTTACTACACAACGACCAAGGATGAAAAGTGTTCCAGGAAAACCCACATTTGCACCAGAGTGACTGATTTGAATAAACTGAACTGATTCCCAAGCCTCAAATCAAGATATTACATGCAACAGCAGAAAACTTGAGAAGTTCTGATCAGTGTCCCTCAGAAAGATTTAAGAGGTGTCAACAAACACTAAAGAAGAATTATATGGGGAAAAGAACAGAGAACAAGAAAGAGTGGACATTTTAGATATGATTGCTGAAATAGGACAACCTCGCAGAAGTGCTGAATAAAAAGTGGACATAGCTAAAGAAATGAGTTTATAAAATTGAAGCTAAATAAAAATGCTCAGAACTTAGAGCAAGGAATTACAAAGAAAGATGGAAAGCCGTGGAGGGCTATACAAAACTGCCTCAATACTGATCACCATGTACGCTGGGGGGGCTAGTGCAGGGTGCTCTCTGTACTCCTGTGTATAATTAAACTTTTCTATAATAAATAGTGTTTTAAGCAAAACAAAGGATGAAGACAAGACCAAGACCGAACCAGGCTCTAGATTCTCATCTGCAGACCGTGAGAAAGGCAGGTTGTACTGCTGCCTTGTAGATGCAGGTCACCCCACCCCCACTCCCAGGGGAGGGGGACTCGACACAAGACTCCATTTTCAGAGCCTAAGCAGGCTTGTAAATAAGTTTGATCAATATTCCATCTAACCACTCAGGAGGTGCCCCCAAACAAGACCACATTTCTACACAATAGCAGTTTTAAAATTCTGCCTGCAGGCCTTTTGGTTTCAAAGCGTGCACAGGCGTGCAGGGAGGGCGAGTGCCAAAACAAGGTGGCAGTGTGAGTGTGTGTGTGTGTGGGGGGGGGGGGGCTCAGGTGGAGGGCCTCGCCTCTGCTTTCAATTTAACACCCTGAATCTTCTTGTGCTTCTGGATTCTGCATGCATGCTTTCTTCTGTGTCACGTAGCTTTGTCCACCAGAGCGTCTCACGCTGGGTCTCAATATGCCCCTCTTAGGCTGGGTGTGGTGGCTCACGCCTGTAATCACAGTATTTGGGAGGCCAAGGAGAGGTGGACTGCCTGAGCTCACAGGTTCTAAATCAGCCTGAGCCAGAGAGACCTTGTCTCCAAAAATAGCCAGGCATTGTGGCCGGCGCCTGTAGTCCCAGCTACTCGGGAGGCTGAGGCAAGAGAATCACTGAAGTCCAGGAATTTGAGGTTACTGTGAGCTGTGACGTCACAACACTATACCAAGGGTGACAAAGTGAGACTATTTAAAAAAAAAAAAATCTTATGTCCCTCTTGGTTTATCATACAGAGGGTGCCAAAAAATGTATAGACATTTTAAGTGCTATTATCTATGGATTACTCTTCCAAGTTGAATTGAAGGTACTGTTACTGGTCAAGTGTACCTAGACATGCTACACTCATCCATTTTACCTGCAATTCATATACTTTTGGAGAATGATCGATTTTACTTCCAACAAGATCTCTTAAAATGTGTATACACATTTTTGCCTCCCCTATATATGAGTAGACCAGTGATGAGCAGACCTGGAGTCTATGACACTACAACTATCATGAATGCAGATATTCTAGCATATTGCCAGAAACAAGCATGGCTCAAATTAGCCTTTTATCTTCTAGCATGTTTTTACTACCTCTATGACATGATGTATGTTTTTGTGAGCTCTTAGAACAACACGCAGAAGAATCTGGCCATAAGGCATGCTAAAAGCCACCAGAGGAAGAGCTTCTACCCCCTGAGATCCAGTTTCCCAGAGTAGTTTATGGAATCTGGTAAGTTACTTCTCAAAAAATGACCCCTTATTATTTAAATGTTTCCACGCTTTTTGCTTGTGGAAAGACTGTTTTCATAATCTAAATGGAATTACATATAAATTAACATAAAATGTTTACCTCTGGTATTTGAATTTGTGATCCTTAAGGGACAGCCACAATCCTCTGAATGATTGCATTGTTCACTGTCTTTAGTCCTTTGGAAGCTTTTGTTTATAGCAGCTGCTCTCAACCTGTGGGTCGCCACCCACAGGGACTGTATTAAAGGGCCGCAGCATTAGGAAGGTTGAGAACCACTGGTTTATAGGAACTCACAGAACTTATTTGGTTTTATTGACATCCAGTTATAAATTAGCTATAGATATCAGGTGCTGCCAATGAGCTACAAATGTGTATCTGACATGGGAAACTTCATGAGTTTCCCCATATATCATGGAGATGATCATATACAACACATTTACAAGAATAAGTGTGAAATAGTGTCCCTTCGACTTGAATATTCTCCCTGTGTATTGCATGAATGAAGATTTCCTAAGTTTCCATCAGAGTAACAAATACACTTGCTTTAATTCTTAAGCATAGGCTGGGCGCAGTGGCTTGCACCTATAATCCTAGCACTCTGAGAGGCCTAGGCAGGTATACAGCCTGAGCTCAGGAGTTCAAGACCAGCCTGAGTAAGAGAGACCTCGTCTCTACTAAAAATAGAAAAATTAGATGGGCATTGTGGTGGGTGCCTGTAGTGCCACTTACCTGGAAGGCTAAGGCAAGAGAATCACTTGAGCTCAGGAGTTTGAAGTTGCTTTGAACTGTGATGCCATGGTGTTGAAGACTAGGCCCAACGGAGAGAAAGAGCACCTAAACACCATGTTTATAAGAGGAAGGGCTTTATTCACCGGGCGGGAGCTTACAGCATAGAAGAATTCCAAATGGCTGTGCTCCCTGACTGGCTTGGTCTTTCACTTTTCATCTCCAGTCAAAAAGTTCCAACCCATAGGTACCTTTTTCATTGGCCAGTTTGAATCATGCAGGAGACGCTATTCCAGCCCCCACAGAACTACAGGATTTCACAGAAGTGGAAATTTCCAAGTTCCAGGAAGTTAAGTCTACAAATTTTCAAGAGCTGAGTCACCATGGAGGGAACTCTGCAGGTGTATCCTTGTGGTCTCCTTGAGAAGACCTGTTCTCTAGATCTCACCCTTCTTGGGTGTCCTCTCTCAATAGCACTCTATGTCAGATACACATTCCAGCTCATTTGAAGCACCTGATATCTACAGCTAATTTATAACTGGATGTCATTTCAATAAAACCAAATAAACCCTGTGAGTTCCCATACAAAAGCTTCCAAAGAACCAAAGACAGTGAACAGACAGTGAAGGGCAACACAGTGAGACTCTGTCTCAAAAAAAAAAAAAAATCTTAACTATAAGTGAACGTGACAGAAAAATATATGCTGAATTACTTATGAAGAAAGCATTTAAAGTTTTTTTTTTTTTTTTTTTTTTTTTGAGACAGAGTCTTACTATGTCGCCCCTGGTAGAGTGACGTGGTGTCTAACTCTTGGGCTTAAGTGATTCTCTTGCCTCAGCCTCCCAAGTGGCTGGGACTACAGGCGCCCACCACAACCCCCAGCTATTTTTTTGCTGCAGTTGTCACTGTTGTATTAGCTGGCCTGGGCTGGGTTTGAACCTGCCAGCCTTGGTGTATATGGCCGGCGCTCTACCCACTGAGCTATGGGGCACTGCCAGGTACTAGGATTTCTTATCAAGCAAAAGGGCCCCCTGCCTGATATGCACAGACACCGATATCATGGTACCAGCCTTTGGGAAAAGAAAGACTTTATCATGAGATCTGCCGGGAAAGAGAGAGGAAGCAAGCTCAACTGCCACCCAAATTGGGGGTCCAGGGCAAGATTAAAGGCTTGGAGGGTAAGGGAGAGGTTTCAGGAATGTTGGCTTGGCAGGGACTGATAGGAAGGTTTCAAATTTGACCATTTATATTTTAGGCCTGGATGCCTGGGCTGGTGGACCCCTCATTTCTGGGAGGTTCAGGAGTCAGAGTCCAGGCATGTCCTGGTCTTCTGGGTTCCCCAAGGGGAGGAATCATTAATTCTGGGTGTTTTAGAGGTCAAAGTTTTTTCTATTGGATGTGCCTGGCTACATGGCTTGCAGTTTTTGGTTTTGTTATACCTAAAAGGAAATTCAATATTTGCTTATCAACCAAGTAGGCTAAGTTTGGGCTGGTCCCACAGTCACAAATCCTCAACATCTGGTGGGGGGGTGTCAGGAGAGAAATGCCCACTACTAGTGTCCTTATCCTCAGTAGCCAAGTACTAAGGTGCCGGCAGGATTGTAGCTTGTACAACTAATCAGAATTTCTTTCTCCCCTGCCTTGGTTTCCCTACTTCTTTGACTGTGCTCCCTGGGATCCCCTCCCAAATAAATTCCCCTAACCCAAGTGACTGGTCTTAGTCAGCCTTGCAGAGACCTGGGATAGGGGCATCTGGAATGTTTCCTCTTTGGCATCCCCACCCCCAGCCTTCCTAGCCCTTGACACCCTGGAGCTACCACTGTGTTTCCATCAATCGTCTTGCTGAAGAGAGCTCTGTTGTTTGAAATGAAATGTTGGGTCATGCGGATGGGTGGGCAAAGATCTGAGAGTGAGGGCAGCTGAAGGGTTGAACATGGGTGACTGGAAGGAGGTTGTCAAGGAGACCCCAGGCTGGAAGAATACTCTGCCAGGCATCAGTTCAAATGAGTTTATTAGCACACAGGACAGAGAGGACTAGAGCACAGCTCAGCAGCTGACTCGATAACTCATGGGCTCAGGATGGTCACACTTGCCCAGAGCAGAGTGAGAAGTAGTGGCCAGGAGGGGTCTGGCCTGGGCATGCCACTCATCAGCCTCTGCATCCATTTGAAGTGGTAGGTGATATTGGTGTAGACACCAGGTCGGTTGGGCCGGCCACAGCCTTCTCCCCAGCTCACGATTCCAACCTGATACCACAGTCCCTTCTTTTGGCATGCCAAGGGCCCACCTGAGTCACCCTGGAGAGCAACGTGAGTAAGCCCAGCCTGGGGTAGGGGCAGCAAGCAGCAGAGAGGCCAGGAGAGCAGGAGGGGCTGTGGGGCTGGGCACAAATCCTACTCCTCCCCTGGCAGTGACTGAGCCTCAGAATCTGCATCTGCAAAGTGGACCAATAGCCTCTACCTCCCAGGGTTGGTGTACAGATCAAAAGAGGTAAAGGACACTGGTTCCTCTAGGGCATGGGACTGGGAAAGGTGGGAAGGACACTTACAAAGCAGGAATCCTTGCCGCCTTGGGGATCACCAGCACAAACCATGTCTCCAAAGATGTTGAAGCGGAAAGCATGTTTTCGGAACAGGTGGTGACACATGGTGGAGTTTATGATGGCAACCTCCACTTCCTGAAGGGTGTAGGGAGATGGCAGAGCTATGGGGGATGGGAGGACAGAGAAAGACACTATGAGCCACCTCTCTACGGAAGGTTCACACAGGCTGTGGGAGAGCGCCATGACACTCTTGATGACTCTCAGTTCTAGCCCAGCACATCACAGGCGCTCAATAGTATCACAGAAGGACCCAGTAGATGGATAAGCTGTTAGAGCTGGGCCCCAGTGTCCCTGTCTGGAGGATGGGGTGATAGTCCTGTCTGAACCAGGAGAGATGTTTTACTCAGCTAAAACAGGAAGAGGGAGGGGCTGAGACTGAGATGGTTTGTGTGAACCCAGCTCAGTTGCAGCAGCTGGTGCCAGACCAGGTAGAGCCCTTTAATACAGTTCCTGTGGGTCGTGATCCACAGGTTGAGAACCGCTGGTCTACACAGTTCCTAAGTCTGGGTCCCCATCAGCACCTTCTCCTGCAGAGGGGGACAACAACAATAATGAGGAGCTGACACGCAGGCTGCACTCCCTGTGTGCTCAGGACTCTTCCAAGCCCTTAGGATTTAACAACCCCAGAGCTACCCTGTGACAACGGAACTAGTATGACCCTATTTTCCAAATGAGGACCCTGGCCCAGTTAGATGAAGTGCCCTGCCCAGGGTCTCCCAGCTAG
>CAUYPK010107900.1:0-59532 GCA_963574355.1 Loris lydekkerianus | reverse complement strand
CTGAAACTGCAAGAGCAGGCAACCTAAGACAGGGGCTATGTTTTTCCGCCATACAAAAAACAAAAGAGGGAATTGTTGGGCCCTGCCATGTGCCTGAGGCCTAGTGCAACTTCCAGAGCCTGACTAGAAGTAGATCCATTGAGCTACTTTTGCGTAGCAATGACTCAGCAAGGCCCGGCCTGAAACTGCCTCTACCTAGATATAGCCAACGTGGTACCATGCCATTGGCCCAACCCTGTCACGCACCTCATCCCCCGCCTTCTTTCCCTGCCCCTTCCCCATGCTCTATATAAGTGGCAGCTTGATGCAATAAAGTTGAGTTCCTGCTTAAAAAAATAAATAAATAAAAATAAACACTGTATTGAAATGTTTTACTGTTTTATTTTTGTTTTCTTCCTTCTTATTGCTCCTGTATTGAAACAAAACCGGAAAATGAGACATACAATCTGCTTAGGTATCAGGGCAACCATTTACTAATTATGAGGTGTTTGACAAGCCATCAGTTAATAAGAATTGAAAGGAAAACACAAATAAAAACTATCATTTGTAGCATATTTGTTTATTTGTTTTATAGGTACATAACAGTTGTATATCTTTATAGGATATATGTGGTATTTTGATTCAGGCATAAAATGTGAATTAATCACATCATAGTGATATGAGCACACATC
Organism: Loris lydekkerianus; assembly: GCA_963574355.1. Lineage (NCBI taxonomy): Eukaryota > Metazoa > Chordata > Mammalia > Primates > Lorisidae > Loris > Loris lydekkerianus. Next base: position 58,861 of record CAUYPK010107900.1, on the reverse strand, counting down.
TGTAGCACATGACACTGAATCCCAGGACTGAGAAGAACTGTTGTCCCAGAGGAGAATGAATATAGAGCTGAACAAAGATGGTAACGATTTTTACATGAGAATTTTTAGACACATATACACATATTGCATATCCACTATATGCAGGTTTTCATGTTTGGGGCAATAGGTATAAAAAGTCTTGCAAAATAATGTCTTCAAGGAATGTACAGACCAGACAGGGAGTTGAGGCATGAACATAAGATGATCTTCGATAAAACAAGAAGTCTCGTGCTCATAATTCAACAAAATAGTGATTTAAATGAACAAGGAACAGAATCTCAAAGGATAGATCTTTTACTGTGGGCTGAAGATGGGAGTGTCTTCCTATGTGTGCTTCTGTGTGTTAGTATCTCTAAACTTGGGTACATACATGTACTTGTATCATGGACTTGTGTGGCTGGTAAGAAAAATAAATACCATCCCAAGAGACTGTACATTTTTTGTTTTTGTTTTTGTTTTGTTTTTGGGGCAGTCTTACTTCAGTCCTGGATAGAGTGCTGTAGCGTCATAGCTCACAGCAACCTCAAGCTATTTGGGCTTCAAGAAATCCTCTTACCTCAGCCTTCCAAGTAAGTGTGCCTATAGGTTCCCTCCACAACGCTCAGCTAGTTTTTTTTAATTTTAGTAGAGACAGGGTCTCGCTCTTGCTCAGGCTGTTCTCAAACTCCTGAGCTCAAGCAATCCACCCGCCTTAGTCTCTCAGAGTGATAGGATTGTGGCCATGAGCCACTGCACCTGGCTGAGACTATACATTTTTAAACATGACAGTTCTCAGAGCTTCCCATAATGATAAATATGTTGAATTTATAATAAATGTCAAAATTACATATACAAGTGATGAAAGATACAACAGGGACCCCTCAGAGATGTTGAGAAAAGTTCTATTTGGATAGTAAATATGGGGCAAATTATCACATTTCCCTCTAGCTAGTTAGTTATTTTTGAGGTGAAGGGCGATTTGAGTAATGGGTAGAAGAGAATGGGACGTGTATTACTATACATTTCCAGGAAAAGAAATCAGAACTGGGTTTTTGTAAATGGCATATTTAAATACATTGGGACATGGATAAGAGTAACATGGAGATCACTGGAAAATGTAGAAATGAAGATGGGGTGAATACAGGACAATTGGTAGTACAGGAAAAGGTTAGGGTGAAGCCAAGTTGGGAGCGTTTATTTAGAATCTTTGAGTAGATTTGAAAACATACGCTTAGCCCCTTCCAAAATTTGCTTGGTCCTCACTCCATAAATAATGGGATTGAGCATAGGTGGGATGACCACATAGAGGTTGGCCAGGAGGATATGAACATAGCTTGGGATATATCTCCCACCAAACCTGTAGGCAAAGACAGAAAAGAGGGCTGGGATATAGAAAAGCAGGATGACACAGACATGGGATCCACAGGTGCTCAGGGCCTTGGAGCGTGCCTCTTGAGAAGGGAGGTAGAAGATGGCTCGGAGGATGTGGGCATAGGAAACAGCAATAAGGATGATGTCCAGGCCTGTGGAGAGAAGAGCAGCGGCCAACCCATACCAGACATTGATGGAGATATCAGAACAGGACAGACGGGCGATGCCCATGTGCTCACAAAATGTGTGTGCAATGCTGTTGGTCCGGCAGTAGTGCAAGCGCTTGAGGAGAAAGAGGGATGGAAACATGATGATGAAGCTGCGGGTCAGGGTGGCAATGGCGATCTTCCCGATGACCTTACTCGTGAGGATCATGGCGTATTTCAGAGGGCAGCAGATGGCCACATAGCGGTCAAAGGCCATAGCCAACAGGACAGCAGAGTCAGCCACAAAGAGGAAGTGAATGAAGAACATCTGGGTGAGGCATCCATCAAAGGAAATGTGGCTAGAACCGCACCAGAAGGTGGCCAGTGCCTCAGGCATGGTAGAGGTGGAGAGCAAGACATCAGCACTGGCCAGCATGGACAGGAATATGTACATGGGCTTATGCAGACTTGGCTGGGAGAGGATGACACAAATTAGAGTGCCGTTGCCTACCAGGGAGGCTATGTACATGGTGCAGAAGGGGATGGAGAGCCAGATGTGTAGGTGCTCCAGCCCAGGGATGCCAGTGAGGAGGCAGCCTGACACACGAGTGTCAGAGTGGTTTGCAGCAGCTACACTGTTAGCAGATAGAAGGCCCATGACTTTCTACAGAGCCCTGTGCCATAGGGGAAAAATAACTTCAGATTTTGAACACATTAACAGAGTTCCCACAAAGGTTTGCAAACAACCATCAGGTCTGAACATACTCATGGATCTACAGTAGATACGGGCTCTGCACATAGGCATAGTCTCTGTGCACAGTCACACAGAGGATCTGCACAAAGTGCACAGTTGTAGGTTCTGCCCATGAACAGGCTCTGTAGCCTTATTCAGAAGCTCTCCACACAGCTGTAAGACTTTAAGGAAACCTAAGGAGTCAGAAACATGACCAGACTCAGTGCCATGGGTTCTGAAAAGAACAGGGATAGCTAGAACATCAAAAACCATCTCTACAGTCTCTATGGGAATGCAAACAGTTGTGAGCTCTGCAAAAGCCCCAGGCTCTGCACAGGGACTGTAGTCCCACACTGAAAGGCATCACCTCTGCGTGACAGACTGTGTGGATGGGTTGGGCACAGCAGGCACTATGAGCCCTACATGTCCTTTCACCAAAGCACAGATGTCTTGCTAAATATGGGGACAGTGAAAAATGCTATGACATTTAGAACACTGGAGAGGCTGTGGAAAGCACCTAGGTCAGAGATCTGCTCTATCAGCTCTATGCCAGATTTTGCACAAGTTATTGTAGGCTCTGAGTAATAATTTTCTGACTTTTAAAATGAACATAATTGTCCATTGGCACATCAAGTTAAATTTTCCCTACAGAAACCTTATTAAACTGTACAGTGCTTCCTGAGTCACCTCTGTGGCTGTGAAACCTGGTGCTAGTACCCAGAGCGGAAAGGAAGGTGTTGAACTCTATTTCTAAGTGTGGCACTTGGACTAGTGACTACTGTCATACACATCATCAGGGATGTGGCACATTTGGGTTTTGGGGATAACCATCTGTACACAAGCCCTCCAGATGATTCTGACTCGTGCTAAAATTTATGAACCATTGGTGTAAGGAAGACCTTCTTTTACTTTCATCACTATCTACTCTCTATGTTCTCTATTTCCACCAGAACCATTAACTTCTTAGTCTCAGTTGGTTTCTGCTGCATTCTTCCTGAAAAGGCTCAGTCTTCAATTATATTTTATGAGCTATCCTCAGCTCATGTAGTCAGAATGTGAAGAAAGTGACAGCACCGTCCAAGTATCTCTACTACACAGTAGGTCACACAACCCCTTCCCAGTCCTATTAAATTATGCTCACATTTTCTTTCCAATTTTTATCAATATCCAATCCTATTTCTCTTTCTCAGATGAAATTTCCTCCTGTATAACTGAGGCTTGGACACTATCAAGAGCCAACTCTTCATACTATTATTCTCCTCCTGTAAAGGTACTTATCTCTGTGCCTGTCCTCCCCTCATCTCCTGTAGTCTCAGAGGAAGTAATGCTGGTGTTCCTTCTGTTTTTCAATGTTCCCTTTGTCACAGCTATAATACATTTTACCTTACTCTAGGTATAAGAAAGCTTCTGTCGGTTATTTTCAAAACAAACTTATGCATACACACAGACACACATACGCATACTTACATGCATGCATTCATATGTGCATATATGTACATATTCATGGTATATGTGTATATATTTATGAGTGTATATGTAGGAATACCTTAAAGAATAATTCCCCCACCTAATCTCTGAATTCCCATTGTCTCTTACCACTTTAGGGACTTTGTTTAATCAATTATTCCTTCTCCTCTATATCTTTAGTTTTTCCTAATTTCCCGGATCTTTATTAAAGAAGATTTACATCTTTTTAACCTTGAAAACAAATAAAAATCCAACAAATTCTAAAACAGAATTTATTCTATTAACCTCTCTCACTAGTTACTGTTTTGTTTCTCTCTCTCTCTTTTTTTATTGTTTGGGATTCATTGAGGGTACAAAGAATTAGGTTCTACTGATTGCATTTGTTAGATAAATTCCCTCTTATAATTGTGTCCTGCCCCATTATTTTTTTTAAAAAAAATCAGTCCTTGAATGTAACACCTCTTTGGGCTTTGTTTTCTCTGTGCTCCACTGGTTCTTCTCCCGTCCTCTGGACTGTTCAGCCCTCATTAAAGCTACCTCTGTCCCTGCAGAATGCCTTACTCTCGGGGTTTCCTTTTGGTCTGTCTTAATCCTCTTCTCATTCTTCCCTCTCTCTGGCCCATCTTGTCCTTTGTCTTGGCTTCATTTAGTCCACATCTGCTAATACCCACCAAATCTGCATTTGCCATCCATATTGCCTTCTATGTTCCAAATCCACTTATCCAAACATGGTTTTCTAGTTAGCAGTTCTTCTAGTCTCTAAACCAGTCTTCATGTATAACTGATATTTTCGAGCATAATAGTTGCATAATTTCTTTTTTTTTTTGAGTTTTTTTTTTAATTAAATCATATCTGTGTACATTGATATGATCATGGGGCATCATACACTAGTTTCACAGACTGGTTGACATGTTTATATCACGCTGGTTAACATAGCCTTCCTGTGGCCCATAGCCTGAAAAATTCTCTCTCTCTCTCTCTCTCACACACACACACACTTACTTTCAACTTTCCCTCCTCATACTGAAGAACGTATGTGTCCCTGAACTTGCTCTTTATTTCTCTGTGGTCTTTTAATTTCCGTTCTCTTCTTTTACATAGCCAGAATAGATTTCTTATTCAGAAAGATTTTCCTCATCCCCTCAGATGGCTGGATTAGGTGCTTTCTCCACACTTCTATAATCCCCTATAGTTCATACTCATTCCCTCCTCTCTCTTTCTCTCCCTCTTCTTTCCCCCCATCTCTTTCTGTCTCTTATCACTCTGAAGTATTTTCAGCCTCAATACATTTCTGAGCTCCCTGAGAGCCAGGACTGTGTACTATTCATTGATATTTGCTCGTAATGTTCAAAAGCTGAGAGAGGGGGAAAGTTCTCACTCACTCAGCTATGTGAGCTTACTCTGACAAGAACACACAGTACTGCAGAAGTCATGAGATCTCTGTTTTCATGTTCTTTTCTTGTTCTGTATTGTGTGCCATTTGTTGTGCTACTTCTTTCCATAGCACCACTTGTCATATTCCTCCATCTGCAACTACCTTTGCAAGCAACATCAGCACCTGTATATACTTTTCTTCTCCAACTTGACTGACCCTGTCCTCCCGAGTAATGAACCTCCCAGGCAGCCTCTGCTTGCAATGTCTCCTTCTCTGCCATCCCAGAGATTCTTGCTTACATTCCAGTTCAGGCACCCACTGAAGTTTCTACATCTCAAAACTGAACAGCTCCAGTAATTCCACTTTAAGTGTCTGTCTGGCAGGTCCCTTTGCCAGATTTTCCAGTGCTTATTTGTGCCCAGCACCCATGTCCATGGATCTTCCTTTGGTCATTAATGGAGCTTTTCTTCCTTCTAATGTGTCTCCTCTGATTAAACATCTCTTAGCCACCGAAGACATTTACATTTTTAAAGAGTTAAAATCAAGGCAAAGGTAGACCATTCAAAGTTAAATACTTTAAATACAGAAATAAATTTTATTCACTTTCAAATGGCTTCAGGCTTTAACTCTACCTGAATTTCGTGATCAGAAACTTGATACTGACCACACTTTCTCTCAGCCACTGATAGTTCCTCAACTTGGCTCATAATCCTAGTGTCCATTCTTAGAACTTTATTTACCTAAGTGTTAAGTTTCTGTTTTCTTATAGAACTTTAAAGCTCTCACCTCATTGTTAAGATATAACAAAAACATTATGTACTGTAGATTTTCCCATGAGGCAGGCTCTGTTCCAAGCATGCATATTTGGTTGATTTATTTATATATTCATATGAATATATAGATATAGTAGGTATGATATATATAGATATAGTAGATATGATATATATAGATTAGTATATATGATATATATTCATATATCTATATATACATATGTCTACTCCTGTATAACTGAGCACAAATTTAGAAAGTTTCCACAGGAACCTCTCTGTCATCCTTTAACTCACCACTTATTGGTTTGTAAACATATGAATGTTGGCTCCAAATATGCTGCTTCCTCTCATCCAACCCCCAATACGACAAATGGACTTGCCTCTGTAATAACAGAAAAATCCAGACCATCAAGCACAAAGTTTTTTAGCTTCTTTTCTCTGTATTCTGGCTGGCATCTTCCATCCTTTAATTCTCTTGTTTTTACTGGAGAAAGCATTCCTTCTACTATTTCAGTGAACTCATGTCACCTGTTTTTGAATCCTTTACCTGATTCCTCTGTGTGGGAACTTGACCAGTTTATCCTTTACACACAGTTACCCCTATGCAGTGGTTTAACTTTTCCTTTTACTGTTTCTCAATGCCTGAGGACACAATCTACGTGTATTTTATGATTTCTGCATCCTCCTTGGGAGCCAAGGATTAGTTACTCACCAATCCCTCCATCCTCACCTTAAAAGTGACCCTCCTGACTGATCTTCTGTCCCACTCTGTCCCATTAGCAAGTGTAAATTCATGCCAATTATCCTAGCCCAGCCTTCTCTTTGTCCCTCAGCCTGTCTTGGAGCAATACAGAGCTCTCCACTTACCTAATACCCGTTTCTAACACCCCTGTTTATCCAAAAAATATTGGACCAGACTTACCTCCCAATTTCACCTTCTCAGAGTCTCAGCTTCTTAATTCTACATTTTGTACACAGTTCAATCTTCCTTCATATATAGAATCAACTCTCAGTTCTTGCCTCATTCAGTGTTTGCTCTCTCCTCCCCTTTGGGAACAGGGACTCTCCTGCTTTCGTGTGCTCTTTCCTTTCTCAGCATTTCTTTCCCAATTCTTTCCTCACCATTAGAGCTGATATGCCCCCATTCAACACAAATACCTAAGGTTCTGCTTTAGCACAGAACCAGATAGAAGAAATCTACTAATGGCCATTCTGAACATCTGAGGACTGGGGAAAGGCTCAATGACTTCTCAGATGCTCTTGGCCTGAGAGTTTCCATTGATGTTTTTGCCTTTTCATGTTCTGGTACTTGTTGTCTTCTGTGCCTTCAATTCTACTCTTTATTTTCCCTTTTTCTCTCCTCATTGTCCTTCCTAAAGTCCCTTCCTTCCTTCCCCCCCCTTTTTTTGACAGTCTCACTATGTCACCCTCGGCAAAGTATTGTGGCATCACAGTTCACAGCTGTCCCACTCTGGGCTTAAGCGATTCTCTTGCCTCAGCCTCCCAAGTAGCTGGGACTACAGGTGCCTGCCACAATCCCCAGCTATTTGTTGTAGTTGCCATTGTTGTCTTTAGCAGGCCCTGGCCAGATTTGAACCCACCAGCCTCCCTCGGTGTATGTGGCCAGCACCCTAACTACTGTGCTACAGGAGCCGAGTCTCTAAAGTCTTTTTCCCTTGGACTTTTTTTTCATTCATCACCTTCCTAGTATTTCTTTTAAAGCCCAGGTTTCTTCTTCATCTCATTCTTCTCTCTTCATCCTCACTACTTCTAAAAAATCTATTACATTGAGTCGGGCGTAGTGGCTCATGCCTGTAATCCCAGCACTCTGGGAGGTTGAGGTGGGTGGATAACTTGAGCTCTGGAGTTCAAGAACAACTTGAGCAAGAGTGAGACCCCATTTCTACTAAAAATAGAAAAACTAGCCGGGCACAATGGTGGGCACCTGTAGTCCTAGCTACTCGGAAGGCTGAGACAAGAAGATTGCTCAGGCCCTAGAGTTTGAGGTTGCTGTGAACTGCCCCAGCACTGTACCCAGGGTGGCAGAGTGAGACTCTGTCTCAAAAAAAAAAAAAAAAATCTATTACATTTGTATGACATCTTAAAGGGAAGGATTTAGAGGGATTATTTCCATCTTGCTCATTCGGACATTGACAAAGCTTGATTGATACCTTCTTTGGCTAGCATTTAGGGTCAGTAGGTGAAGGAATCATGTCTCTTGTCATGAGCAGCTGCCATTAATTACAATACAGAAGAGAGTGCAAAGTGCTGGAGGAATCCAGAGTCCAGAGGGAAAATTATTCCTGGTATAGTTGGGGGAAGCATCACAGAGAGACAAATTATAGTCATGACTGAAAAGAGTGTTCTTGTGTATGTTTCTGTATGAGGTTATGGTGAGTGCCAGTTGAGACAATGAATATGAGAGGGCTCTACAGATGAAATAAATGGTTGTATTAATGCTTTGGAGAATACAGATTGAGTGATAAGAGGGAAATTAGGACACTAGAATCAGAGCAGAAATATTAAAGCCTAGTATTCAGGATATAGGAAGTAGTATCAATTTGTCTCAGGAGATTTAAAGATTAGGCTAACTCCCTTTTTTGCACCAGGCTTTAATACACTTTAATTTTTTAAATAAAAATATAACCCACTTAAAATTCAGTGGCTTTTATTATATTCACTAGGTAGGGCAACTGTCATTATTATCTAATTCCAGAACATTTTCCACACCCCAAAGAGAATCTCCCTGCCTATTGCGGTCCCACCGCATATCTCCCTCTCCTCAGCTCTTGGAAACCACTAATTCATTTTATATCCTTTTTGGTTTACCTATTTTGGGAATTCCAGATAGCTGGAACACCAGCACTGTACATGGGACACACATGATGTGTGTTTTTTTGTGACTGGTGTCTCTCACTTAGCAACCTGTTTTTAGTGTTCACTCAGGTTGCAGCATGCATCAGTACTTCCTGAGTCATAGGGCAAATCCAATTTTAGATTTGAAAAGAAGTGTTTTAAACTATATTCCAGGGTAGATGTCAGAAAGATTTTGGATTAAGATATCATTTGTATGTTTAGAAATATTTCTGGTTCTTATATGGAGAATAGATGAAGGGTAGAACAGTTTAAGATGTCATCACAATATTTCAGAGATGACATCTACGTGGAATAGAAAGAGAGAGTTAGAGGTCTTTAAAATAATCAGGTTTTGAATGTATTTTGATAGTAGAGCTATAAGGATTTAATAATGACTGCATGTGTGCTATAAGAGAAAGAATCAAAGATAACTCCAAAGTTATTGGTCTGAGCAACTGGAATGATGGAGTTATAATTTCAGTAATGGAGATGATTTAAGGAAGGAAAATAAAGGTGCAATTGTGAGCATATTTAGTTTGAAATACTTGTTAGGGATACAGGTAAATGTGGTGGGAAAACATTTGGATTTATGAATCTGGAGAATAATTTTAGGAGTCATAGTGGCTACATATTATTGGGGCATCTAGAGAGTCAAACTGAAGAGAGGAGAAAAAAAGTAGAAGGCTGAGTACTGGGATAGTCCAAGGTTTAGAGAAAGGAATAAGGCAGAGAATCTGGAAAGGGAGAAACTAAGGAACAGTTGATAAGGTAAAAGAAAAAAATAAAATAAAACCTAAACAGAAAAGACAAAAATTAAAATAAGTAAAGAGTTCATGATTTTTAAGTCCTGATGATGTGTTGATAAGTTGAAGACTAAGAATTGTTCCTGAGATTAAGCATTACGAAAGTCATCAGGGACCAGCAAGAGGAAAATTTCAGTGGATTGTTGTAGCTAAAGAATGTTGAGGAGAAAATAGGAGGAGACATATGGAGGCTAAAGGAAAGGAACATTTTTTTCTTCATATTTTTAGGAATTATTTTAAGAGAAGAGAAATGTCATTTTATATACATTAATTTTGTACTCTATTACTGTAACAAGCCCTTTTTCTAGTAATTTGGGTACAAACAAATTAAGATATTACAGAGTTTTCTGTAATTAATAAGATATTATTAATATATTAGTATGATACCACAGTTATATCAATGAATATTAATGTGTTTTATTGATTAATGTGAATATATTATATTAACTAAAGTTCATGTATATTTCTAAAAAGATTTATTTCTCTTTGTTGTGTAATTTGCAATGGAAATATTGCTGTATGGTCCTTTAAGGTTATTTATACAGATAAGCGACTTTATAATAACTTGGTATAATAGATAAATAACATACATATATATTCTTCATCATATACAATAGCTAATAATAATAATAATAGTTCAATTTGGGAAGGCATTTGCTGTATCTTTTGTAAGTTCAGGAAAAAACTCAGGAAGAACTATAACTTACGCTATTTATTTTTGTATAACAATCTAAAATGTCATGTATCTGGTCTATTTTTAGTAAGTCACCTTATAATGAAATGTATGGGTTCCAAAGAATTAAAGTCTTGATGGTTTAAAAAGGAAGACAAGTGATAGTAAAGATGGCTTAAATCTCAGTAAGTCATTGTTTCTTAGAGTTATTTTGTTTTACCAGATTTTATGCTCAGAGTATAACATACTTATTTTATATTCCCAAATTTTCTATGCCATGAACTGTGAGAAGTCTGAAATTTTATTCTATGTGCAGACTAATAAATTAGCCTGCTAGCATACAACAGTTCCATGGGGGCTGGTAGGAGATACAAGACTCTTGGGTCAGAAACAAAGGACATTTTACTACAAACAGCAATAGAAAATTTCCATAATTATCACCTACTGTCATTTTTCTGTTGGGGTTTCATCCAGGAAACGATTAGCTATAATGTCTCCTTAGGCTCCTCTTGGATGCCCAAGTTTATTTTTTAAGTGTTTCTAATTATTTTTATTTTACCTCAATTTTTAAAAATGGCTTTTTTGTTTATATGTTTTTATTTTTTTTAATGTAAGTTTTCTTTTTTTTTATATTGTTGGAGTGGAAAAACTCAATCTGTTTTTCCCCACAAATTTCCAAATTTGACATCTTAAAATGAGAGAAAGTCAGTTTCATGTAAGGAAGCAGAAATTTATAATAAATCACTGACACAGCAGAAGTCAAGAGAATAAATATATTTTTAGGAAACCAGAAAATTGTTTTATTCATTTTTATGTATCACTACCTGTAATCCTCTGCTCCATTTCCCTTCAGATAGCTGGACTTGACATTTTTATCTGATTGATAAAATAGAAAGAATAGCCAGCATCATACAATTTGCAACATAAGCCATAACTAGCTTTTTTCCCCCCATACCTAAAGCTTACTCTGCATTGTAAACTTGCTACATTGTTATACAAGAAACTTTAAGAATGAAAGCCCTATTAGGAGCTGAGATTTATGGAAATTGTTTTGGCAATACAGAACAGAGTTTAATAACATGAAAAGTCAACGTGGGGAGTGAGAGAAAAGATGATGTCTAGAAAAACTTTTAAGTTTTTACCATAAACTGCTTGATGCTTGACAGTACATCTCCAGTCATGAAGTAAGTGCTCAATAAATATACATAACCTAAGGGAGTGGTTTATGTAAAAGTTTAACTTTTCTTGCTTAGGAGCCATTGAATGTCTTGAATCCAAGGAGTATCTTAATGCAGTTACAAGAAGAGATCACCAGAAAGCCCTCATTCAGTGAAACAGAGGGTGATGTTGTCATCCAGAAAACCTGATGGGGGAGTTGGCATTGAGAAGCTGAATGCATAATAATTTGGAAGACACTGAAAAACTGAAAATCATATCTGTCCTATAACTATTTCAACAGGAACTTAACCAGCATTCTTAACCAATCAGTGAGCTTTTCTTCAAATATTTATGTAAACTTCTTATCCAGAATTTAAAGGGTCAGCCTCACACCATTCTTTTAAGTCAAAACCTGGAGCCTGACTACTTTAATTCATTTATTTTTTCATAACATTTTGTTTTGAGTGTCTATAGGGGATTGGTCTACATGAGCCAGACCCTGAAGGATTTCAGAACTTCCCAGTTTCTCCCCATATCCAGAACCTTGAATCATATTCTATGTGGATATAATGTAGTTTCTAAACCATGAAAATATTAATGTGCTTACACACTCATAGTATTGACTGGGAAACTGGAGTTTCTGGACATTCACTAGGATTTAAAGCCCTTACCTTTCAGCTCATCTCCATCCTCTTGAGAAAATCAATGAGAGAGAAAAAGTTAAGCTATTCAGTTTCATGTCTGTCCTTCCTAGTTGAAAGTTTTTTCTTTCCATGCTTCACCTACCTCTTTAGCTGAGTACTCTATCTTTCTTTCTTTTTGTTGGTACTCCCCAATTCTGTCCAGCTCTCTCCTGTTCTCATCCTTGGAGCTATCTTCTTCAACCCTTCCACTGGCTTTGTAACTCAGCACCTACATAAAGATAAGGTGCTTGTGAATATTGTCTCATCATAAAGTGATAATGATGGTGATAGTGAGGAGAAAGAGTGGGAAAATGCAGGTAGGGTAAACAATCTTTGTACTAGGCAGAATAATAAAGGGCCTCTCAAAGAAATTTGCATCCTAATCCCTGGGATTTGGGCATATTCTGTTTATATGCCAAAGGAGAGTTGTGGTTGCTAATCAACTTTTTAAAATAGGGAGATTACACTGGATTGTCTTGTTGACCCTATTTAATCACAACCATCTCTCAAAGAAAAAGAGATATGTTTAGACTCAGAAAGTGTGATATGACTACAGTGGGATGCTAGAAGAACTTAACCCACCATTACTAATTTTGACTATGGAGAAATGGGCTCTGTGTTAAGAAATGCTATCTATCTACCCCACTCACCTTCCAGAGTAGGGTCTGCTGAGACCTATGGAAACTGGCGGAGATCAACTGAATAAATATAGAGTAAGAAGCGATGGTAAAGAAAGACATGAGACATAGAGTAGAATTAAAAGTGGGAACTCAGGGGTCCATTGCCCATTGTGGTCGTCTGGCAATGGCCCAGAGTGTTTGCTTCACTCTGCTTTTATTAAAGTCTATTTTCCCAGAGGGTGAGATGAGGGAGGGAACAAAGACATCAGCAGTTTCTGGGATTGATCATATCAGCTCCTATTATTATTATTAACCTTAAGGGTAGCCTTCAGAAATCTGAAATCTTAGCCTTGTATTGTGAAAGTCTCCTGCTTGAGATCACACACACAGATTTCTAGGGAGGGGTTAAGCTCCCTAGTTCTCTGTGGAGTAAAATGCCAATAATGATAATCAGTGGAAGGGAGGCATTTACCTCCCATCACCACCACAGAGGATTTTCCTTTGCAATGAGGATTATAAGCTCTTCTGCCCATATCTCAGGGCTTGAGCTACTCCCGTGGTCTCTGCCCCAGGTAAATGCAAATCTCCACAATGGATATCTGCTTTGCCTATTTAATGGGCAGGAAATGCCCTAGAAGAGGTACTAAATTCTAGGACTTGCCATAATCTCTTCTGTGGCCATTACTGTCCTCATAGGGCTCTCAGACCCAGCAGAGTGTTTGTAAGCCGTATCCCCAACAGGCTAGAATTTCAGAAAAGGCAAGAAGCTTGCTAGCAATGGCTATCTTAAACGTAAACTAGCTGACTTTTCTTTGTTCCAACTCAGTCAGCTTACTTTTTAGTTTTCTTCTTTTTTCTTTCTTTCTTTTTTTTTTTTTTTGCTTGTCAATTTTCATTAGTGTTTTTATATTTAATGTGGTCCCTGACAATTCTTACTCCTCCAATGTGCAGCAGAGAAGAAAAAGATTGGACATCCCTGTGAAGGTTTTCATTTGTTTTACTTTTAACCTTTGACCATAAGGAGGGTGTAACTTCATACCAGGAAACATAATGACAATAATAACAATGATACAACCAACATTTTAATAAAATTCTATAATTCCTAAAGTGCTTTAACATCCACTTTCTCCTTTTATTTTCACACAACAAGCCTGTGAGACGTGTTAAGGAGTCTAAAACGAAGGGTTGCTTAATCGCAAATTAGGAGATTTTTACAAAACTCCTGGCATTTGGAGCAGGTTATATATCAGAAATGCTTGACCTATTTATCTTGCCCCCCCCCCCCAACCTAAACTATGTACTTACAGCAGCACTCTAAGATCACATCACAGGTATGGATAGTTCTGTCTAATATTATTAGGTGTTCTCATTTATTGGTGAATAAAGTTAGAAGGAGGAGTTTCCACATTTCCCCTGTTTGTATCCAATATGGGGGTTCATTCTTTCTAGTATATATTATCAATAGCTATTGAAGACAGTACATAGAGACTTAAAATTTAAATAGCAGAGGAAAAGTATTTTATATATTAATTTTATTTATTTATTTATTTATTTTTGGTAGAAATAGAGATATCACATTGTCATTAAATGCTGAAGAAATCTATGGACATTTAAATAGTAGTATTTATATCTGTGAATTCACAGACCTTCAAGAACTTATCTCCCTTTAAAATAAGAGACTTACGCAGTTTGAGTCATTCCAATTTCATGAAGAAAAGACTTACTGCCATAGCAAGAAGACCATCTCCTAAATAATATCTGTCATCTGTCCTCTAATAGGACCCTACCTTCTCTCCTTTCAGAAGTTATAGTGAGGTCCAGATATCCTCAGCAACATTTCCCTTTTGGAGAAAACACAAGTGCTACTCTTTCACGAATCTGTTTGGTTTTTACTCCATAGATAACTGGGTTCATCATGGGGGGAACAAGTACATAGAGATTGGCCAGCAGGATGTGGACATGCTTGGGGATTTTTCGGCCAAAGCGCTGAGCAATGACAGTGAAAATCCCTGGAAGGTAGAACATGAGGATGACACAGACGTGGGAACCACAGGTGCTGAGTGCTTTCATCCGAGCCTCGTGGGATGGCAGCCTGAAGACTGCTCGAAGAATGAGCCCATAGGAGATGACTATCGTTACCATATCTAACATAACACTGAGTAGAGGCACAGATATTCCATACCAGATATTAATGGTGATATCAGCACAAGCCAGCTTTGCTAGTCCCATGTGTTCGCAGAAGGTGTGGGCAATGATGTTTGTCCGGCAGAAGGGTAGACGCTTCACAAGAAAGACAATGGGGAAGACGGTTGCAAAACTCCTAAACACCACAACACCCCCTATTTTGCTAATGACACCATGGCTAAGAATGGTGGTGTATCTCAGTGGGTAGCAGATGGCCACATAGCGGTCAAAAGCCATTGCCAAGAGAATGCCTGACTCCACTACAAAGGCAAAATGCATAAAGAAGAGCTGAGTGACACAGCCTCCAAAAGAGATATCTACATCATCAAACCAGAAGATGCTCAGGGCTTTGGGTACTGTGGATGTGGAAAGAATCAGATCCCAAAAAGCCAGCATGGAGAGGAAGAGGTACATGGGTTCATGAAGACTGCTCTCTGCTGCCACCACACAGATCAGAAGACCATTTCCCGATACGGCCACCAGGTACATCAGGCAGAAAGGGATGGAGATCCACGTGTGCAGCTCCTTCAGGCCAGGGATGCCGATCAGAACAAACATGTCATAATTGACAGTAGAGTGGTTGGGAGCTGACATGCCAGAATTTTGGTATACAATTTTCAGCACTTTTCTATTGAACTAGAAAGAAAGTAGAGAATCAGTCTGTCATAACCAATGAGCACATATTTATTAGTTCTCAATAAACTCAAGCATCTGCTGTGTAAAATCCTGGTCAATGAGTCCTATCTACTCAGTGGTATTAAATATGGACTTACGTATACGCTTTGAAGAGACAGTATTCTGCTTTGAAGACGCCTCCAACATTCAAAATGGGATTAATGAATTTTTAAAAGATACTTAAAAAAAAAAAAAAACCTGAAGCCAGTATTTTTTCATATAATTGACTTACATTTAAAATGATAGTTATTCAAAATTATAAAATGTTTAATAATCAACTATATTCTATGACTAAACATTTTAAGACAGGAATGTAAACTATGAATTTTTATATAGACTATTAAAAATACAAACCAAAAGTTTTTTTTTTCTTTTTGAGTTAAACAAGTCTTTTATCTGTCACACACATTCACCTAGTCATCTATTGATTACCTAAGCATCTACTGATTACCTACAATGTGTACACAGATATGCATAATAGAAGAGAATTAATTCAAAATCTTTTAAAACAGGAATCCTGCATGTAGGGTTATACTGTATGCAAACTATGTTATCAATAATGAACTATAATAAACTATTATCCTTCAAGTACCAATAACAATAATTTTTATGTTATTAGTGAAATATTTTACTAAATTATTAAGAACTACCACTACAATCAAGGCTGTTGTTACTTGAGCATTGATAGAGTTACCATGATAGCATGAGATGAATACTTTCCCTGAAATACAGGATGAGACTATTAGCCAAAGTATACCCAGATTATTAAAAATATTATGTTTCCACCACAGTTTTTTTATTAATATATCCAACTTCATTACTTCAAATAAATCAAAAATAAGTAGACTCAAACAATTATCAAAAATTATGTGAATCACTAATATAATTGGATATACACACCAACCACTTCTTATTTAAATTCTTCTTAGTTAAATTCAATTTAATTATTTGATAATTTTTAATTCCTTAAAGTGTGTGTGTGTATGTGCATGCATACCAGAACTTAATTTGAATGAAATTAGTAATTTTTTTTTTTTTTTTTTTAGGAAATACAATGTTATGACTTCCCTCAAATCTCCCCTTCCACTGATTTTTTGCAACAGACACACCTATACTAAATGGATTTAATCACTGAAAGGGGAGTATACAGTGGAATGCCCTATACTCTTTAAAGAAGATCAAAATAGAATCCTCCACCCTGCTATCATTTTAAATAGCTTAAAAATTAATAGTCATTATTAAAAAAGAATTGTTTTCATTAGCAAAGGGACAACTTATTATTCTGTACTGGGAAAGCACGTTTATATACAAAGGTAACTTAACTATTTTTACTTTAAGATAAATATTATCTAATATTTAGTATTTATTGTTAAATTTTAAAAAGTAGTTATAAAACCACTTGTGCACAGTGTCACTGTTGAACAACAGAAATAGTGTGTATAGATACCTATGCATTGATAGGATATTTGGTAAATAAAACATGGAATTAGTAAATATTGTCATATCTGAGTAATGAATCATGGGTGATTTTATCTTATAACTGTTATCAATGCTTTCTAATTTTCAAGTATATGGAAAATTATAGTATCATTTTAATATCATCAAACACATAATAATTTTATGAAGTTCATTTCATTATTAAAGGGAATACTGCAAGTTTTAGACTTTCATTAGAAGTAGTTTAATTCCTATTCCCAACCCTTAGAGGAGTTTACCCAGTGTGTTCCACTGGGCAACTAGCAATCTAGTTTTCTGTTGGACCATCTTCAGCCTTATAAAGCATCTTTTTAAAAAATGTTAGGTTAATTTTCTAAGTTTATTTTCTTTTCTTAGAAACAACACTTTACAGTGTTCAATGACTAAACAATTTTTAACACAAAGCTTTGGCACTTTGAATAGATTACACATGATACAGTATTTACTATCATGGAATAATATATATGGGCAAAGGGTGCTAGTTAGATTTCCATTAATGAAAATCTGATGATTTTGATTCTCTGCAACAGAGACCTTAGTTAAAAGGCAGGAATTATTTGAGGAAAATCATTTTGTGATCATTCAGTCATAGGATATATTTGTTTTTAACTTCTTTACAAATCTTAATCATCAACATTAATAATACATAATTTGATGCCTCCCCACTCCAGCAGTATAAGCATATTTACTCCTGACCTTGGAACTCTTAATTTGCTCTTCTTGTGCTTTTCCAGTCATAACCCTCTCTTCCTTCAAAATTTGGCAAAGCATCCTTGACTTTCATCATATTCATATGTGCTATTAATACTTCTCTTTAAGAACTTTCCTATTCCTCTTTTAGTCTGTTTCCCACACTGCATTAGTTCCCTTTAGAGTACCGATTCATCCTACAGTTCGAACTTTTATTCATTTTACTCATATTCATTGTAGGAATTTTTGGCTCATCCTCTCAGAATAAGATCTTTTCTTTGGATTAGGTTGGTAACTTTCCCCGAGCACTCACAGGGGTGTCCAACCTTTTTTCTGTTCTGCTGCGCATTAGAAGAGTGAGAGTTGTCTCGGGCCATACATTAAATTCACAAACACTAATGAAAGCTGATGAACAACAACAGAAAGATTTATGCATACTTTTCACAATATCTGACACCACAGATAAATAAAACAGTCCTCAAGTAATCTGGATGATAGGCACATGCCACCATGCCTAGCTATTTTTTTTTTTTTTTATTTTAAACCATGTGAAAATAAAGGAACAACTCTCCTTTATTTGGAACATCTTGGACTATTCAAGACTATTCCCTTTGGCTTTTGTCTCTCCTCTCAGATGAGAGAATCATCAAACTAAACAGAGAATAATATTTTTAAAACATACAATGAGATGATGACCCTTCATTTTGCACTATCACACACAAAGGCAAATATACACATATATCCACAGAATTTTCAACAAAATCAAGGCCCATTAACTATGTTAGTGCTATCAAAACCAGCTATTGAAAGAGAATTGCCTCTATTTTGTTGAATTTGGACATTTTCCCTCTACACATAGTGAGCTACTAGCAGTGTTCACTGGACAAATGTAGAGGTGGCCGTGTCTTTGGTTGCTTTACACAATCTTTTATCTATGTAAGACAAAGATGAGCAGGTACAGCCCTGTAACCCTACAAACTTCCATTTTATGTTGTCTGAATATTTTTACTTTGTCTAAAATGTGCCATGTTAGGGACTACTATGGCTAACAAATAATATATTTCAAAAGTATCCATAATTTCTTATATACAAGTTTGAATTAGTTTAAAAAGAATTAATTTCAGCTCATTACTACTTAAGATTAAATAAAGTGAAAGATCATGAATGGACTTTACTCCCGAGAAAAAGGTCAAAATAGGAATATTGTAGTCAAAAGTCAACATTTAGAGCTATTGATGCTAAAGACCATATATGCTACACTACACCAAGAATGGGATGAAAGGAAGTAGCTTGTGAAAAGATAATTTTTGCCTATTTGGTGAAATTTATTTAGAAGTCATTCTGTATCAAGAAGAATGGAGCATACTCATAATTTTCTTGTTTTTCTCCATTCCTTGAAAAGTCAATCTCTTTGACTCCCTTGAATGAGAATCCAGTCAACCAAGATATTCTTATACATATAATAATATAGTTCCTATAGCATTTAAGCCCTTACATTTATGCAAATTTTAGTCCAAGTATGAAATACATTAAAAAATTACAGAAAATTCATTAATATTTTAGAAACTGCTTCTTGAATTGTCCTTTGACTTTTAAAAATCAATTGGGAAGTCTAGTATCAATTGGCACTGCTTGAACTGTTGGTTGTTGCCATTTGTTGGCATGGCAAAGATTAGGGAGTTAACATTTACCAAAGAATAGAGATGTGCATAGAATAATATACACTTGTTCTTCACTTCATACTAAAATATTTTCCCTAGTAGTTCTTAAAAAATTAAGAACCAAGGCACATTCCCTTACAGATATCAACTTGCTGGGCAAAATAACATCTCTGATGTGTTAGCTCATGTTCTGAAAATAGAATAAACTATGTGTGGGAGCCCAGACTTCACAGAGAAACAAACAGGAAGTCAAGGTCAGAATCTTGTCACCCACATAGTGTAAGACTTGAGAAGCATGGATAGAAGTCCTGTCTTCCCTAACCTATGAAGAGCTCTGATTCCCCCCACCCAGATCTGGGAACATCTCAGATCTGGAGTCCCACCTTGGGTTAAAAGATTATAGCACTCTCTTGAAATAGACTCTATTAAAAACTCGCATGATGCAGGAGTCCCTGAATGCTGGTGTTTGCATTATGCATGCTTCTGTGAGTACGATATTAGAATTAAATAATCACATCTGCAAAATGCCACTGGGAAAGGCTTACTGAGCAGGTTAAAGAGGCAGACATTATTCCTGGGAAAGTGTACAGCACTTGAAGGCTGAAGGAAAAGATACATTGCTGAGGGAGACCGGGAGGAAAATGCAGATTGAGAGTATTGCAATCTTGGGAAAGGGTAGTCGAAAATACATTCTGAAATAAAATTACTTACTTTACCTCCTGCCCACTTGGCTAGCCCACAGACATGGGAATTGTTTGTTGCAATCTAAGTAGTTACAGTAACTCCTTCTATCCGTTTGTGTTTAAGTTCACCAGAAGTGTTCTACCTGCTACCTGTGCAACCTAGCCCGCTCACTTCCATCTAGCCTTTCAACCACAGACAGAAGACTCCTCACTGGACTCATCTGTGCAAGATGAGTCTGGGAGCATTTACAGCTCCTGGAAAGTCCCAAGAGAGTGTTCTCTGTTCTCTGGGACTTGGTGACTGTCCAAAAAAAAAGAAACAAAACAAAACAAACAAACAAAAAATACCAAGTGAATGAAGAAAACAGTTAACTCTTTCTCTGTTGATCTGGCAGTAACACCTTGTCTGTGTGCTGAGCATTGAGCCCCACAGAGACACCTAGGGTACACCATTAAAGCACTTAGGACTGTGAAAGTGTCTTCTTAGATGCTGCACCCTGGGCATCTCACTGGTCTGCCCCTAATTCCAGCCCTGCAGGGAACATAATTGAATTCACCCCAGTATCCTCTCAGTGGTACCTTGTCATCTCTACCTCTGCAGTGCAAGTTCTCAAACTAATTTTGTTGTCCCCAAATGCCTAATTCCAAGCGCATAGTATCCCATTCCAATAGCAAGTCTACATGATAGCCAAAATGAACTTCCCAATACATCAATTTGGTTCTGTCACACTCCCAAGTAAAACCTTCTGCTAATGAATCCACAAATGTTGGGGGCAGGGTAGTTTTACCTGTTGCTCGGTGTTGCTCACTACACAGAAATCTATTAATATTTACTGAGACAATGAAGATTGTCAACAAGAAAGGATATTTGTTGTGGAGGATGCATCAAATAGGAAGTAAGAGAAATGCACTGCTTCAAATCCATCTCTAATTGACCTCCCCAATCGAGGGTCAGGTTTTTTTTTTTTGTTTGTTTGTTTGTTTGTTTTTTCTGGAGGTGAAATGACTAATGCATGAAGGGAGTGAGCATCATTACATGTTTGTGGCACTCAAGCATACTGAGAAATCATGCTATTACATACATCCCAAGATAAAAAAAAATGGTGGATTATGTCCCTCCTGGGTTGGGATTTCAGTAGTATAATGAGCTAGGGATTAATATAGGTCATTCTTTCAGCATTGTATGCAGGTGGGATGTGGGCAGTAGGCTGTTCAGAGGATCCTTGGGCACAGTCTGTGAAGGGGAGATGCTTATCTTGCTTTCTGCGGATGAACAGGTGATGTAAGGCCTTGTTAATTATCTCATGTCTGCAAGGAGGCTCCACCATTTCTGGAAAAGAAATTTGAAAGGGAGTGTATCCATGCAACAGAAGGTTATAAAGTTCTGGACAGCAAATCTTACTGGCCTGGGAACTTGAAATATAAGAGAATTACCAAAAAAAGTTATTAAAGAAGATTCCTTGCTTATGGAGCAGGTTATACTTCTACCATCTTCTCCTTCTCTTAGTCTTTAGGGTAAGACTTAAGTTGTGAATTACAAGGTGCAGGTCCTTGTTTTCATCTCCAAACTCATGATCTTCTCCTTCCTTTATTTTGACCTTAGCACATTTAGGGTGTTGCCCATATGAATAGAAAAACAAACACCACACCTACTCTGTAATACTTTAGAACTAATTTACGGGCACACATGAGCACAAATGTAAAGGTGATTAGAAATCAAGAAGGAAAGAGGAGGGGAGAAAGGAGGAGTAAAAAATCTTTCTACTAGATGTAACGAAAACTTTTCAGGTGATGGGCAAAGTAAAAGCCCCAGTGTAAGCATTATAAAATGTATCCATATAACAAAAATATTTTTTATCCCCTTAATATTTTTAATTAAGAAAACCAAATTGAAAAAACTACCCCCAAATGAGAAGTTATATCTCTGCTTTTAAATAGGGGAATTCAAATAATCTATATTTATAATCATAAGTGATGTGACGGATTTTATATTAACTATACTTTTACTTATGTTTTCCTTATATGGCTTTTGTGTAGTTTGCTAAATAAATATTACATATCATATATATATACACACTTGTGCATGCACGATTTACCACATAGTCTATTGGCTCTGTAGAGAATTTTCATTATACACATGGGAGTCTAAGAAAAGACTCCTTGGTTCTGATTCCCAGCTCTACCATTTCTTCATTGAGTAGCAGCTTTTGAAAACCTATTTTAACTTCTCTATACTTCAGTTTCTGCATTTAAAATGTGCATAATTCTATCACCTGTCTCATGGAGATTTTTACAGAACTACAAAAATGATTTCATGTAAATACCTTTGGATTTGTGTAGTATACTAACGGATTTTCCAAAAAATATTAGGTCTCGGGTGGTGCCTGTAGCTCTGTCGGCAGGTCACCGGCCACATACACCTAGGATGGTGGGTTCGAACCCGGCCAGTGCCAGCTAAAACAACAATGACAACTGTAACAAAAAAAAAAAAAAAAAAAAAAAATAGCTGGGCGTTGTGGCAGGTGCCTGTAGTCCCAGCTACTTGGGAGGCTGAGACAAGAGAATCACCTTAGCCCAAGAGTTTGAGTTTGCTGTGAGCTGTGATGCCATGGCACTCTACCCAGGGTGACAGCTTGAGACTCTGTCTCAAAAATAAAACAAACAAACAAACAAAAAACATTAACTCTTGTTATAAAGTTTGCTTATTTACTTTTACCATGACCCAATATTTAGATTGTAAATTCTATTTTTCTTCCACTAGAGGTCCCCTCTGTATTTATAACAAGAGCATTTGAACTAATTTTCTCAAATTCTTAACCAAGATTTACTCATTCATTCCTAAGAGTGGACTGGAGATTGAGCCTCATATCCTCTCTGGCATCATTCTCCATGGTGAGGTATCAAACATCACAGTTTCAGAGAACATTCCGATCTGAAGTCCCAGGAGTCTCTGTATAGTATTTGGGGGATTGGGGTAGGTCGATGTGCTGGGAAAACTGC
Organism: Loris lydekkerianus; assembly: GCA_963574355.1. Classification (NCBI taxonomy): domain Eukaryota; kingdom Metazoa; phylum Chordata; class Mammalia; order Primates; family Lorisidae; genus Loris; species Loris lydekkerianus. The sequence goes on along the minus strand of CAUYPK010107900.1, from coordinate 35,819 downwards.
AGTTCCAGCAATCTGTTTCTTTATATTCCTTGCTACACCGCCTTCCCTCTTGGTAACTGACAGTTTGTGTTGAGGCAGTCACCTGGTGTGAGACAGCAGCTGAAAGAGTAGGGTCTGTGGCATCTAATAATCTTGCTCTGCCAGTTACTAAAAGTGAGATCTTAGAAAACATTACTTCTCAGAGTTTCCACTTCTGCTAAAAAAGGGGGGGGGGGGTAATAAAACTATATATCTCAGAGTGTTGTTCTAAATAACATAATAAAAGTCTGTTATTGTTAACAATTTCATCTTCCCAATTGTGACTTGATTTTTGAAGTTTCTTTCTATTCCTGCATGTACTTTGACAATGTTTCTCTATACTCACAGCTATATAGCAAATTACATTGACCTAAAGGGATTAAAATGAGAATAGCATTTTATGCATTATTCCAGAATAATCCAGCAATTAGTACCAGAAGTACTGGGTCTGGAGAATCTTTCTCAAAGTGCTGAACAAAAGTAATGTAAGGTTTTTTTTGTTGTTGTTGTTTAATACAGGAAATTGGAGACCCAGCCCTGACAAAATGATAGAAGAAGAATTACTACCTAATCTTCTCATGTTCATTATACATAATTTGTTTTTAGGACACAGAAGCAATTCATCAGATCTAAATGACTGCATACCACCTGAGTAGCTACAGCACAGGTTCCTTCACCCTTTTGGGCATCCTTGGACTTGAGAAGTTCCACGTCTGGATCAGCATACCTTTCTGCTTTACTTATCCCTTGGCCATTGTGGGCAATAATACCCTTCTGTGCCTCATGGCAGTGGAACACGATCTTCACGCACCCATGTTCTTTTCCTTCGATGCTGGCCATCACCGACTTCATATTGTCTACTACATGTGTCCTCCAAACCCTTGGCATCTTCTGGTGTGGTCTCATCAAAACTAGTTTTCCTGGATGTCTCACCCAGTTATTCTCCCCACAATACAGATTTTGAGCTGGACTCCAACCACTCACCCTTGAGATATACCACTACTCTGAGATCCAAAACCATTCTCAAAATTACGTGGGAATCTCTTTGTGAAGTTTCTGTGTTTTTGTCTCATGTCTTTTCCTTGTGAATCATCTACCCTTTTTCAGGACACACGTCATCCTTCACATGTACTATGAACACATAGGTGTTGCTTAGCTCTCCTATGCTGATATCTCTGTTGATACCTGGTATGGCTTTTGTGTTCTGATCATGACAGTGATCACAGATATGATGCTATTTGCTGTCTCCTACACCTTCATGTTCTGTGCGGTCTTTTACCTTCCACCCTGAGACACCTGCCAGAAGGCCTTTGGTACCTGTGGTTTCCATGCCTGTGTCATCCTAATGTTAAGGCTCTGTTATATATTTTATTTACCATCATTCTTCTCTATCTCTTCCCATTGCTTTGGGCATAATGTCCCGTGTGCTCTTCACATTACATCTGCTAACCTCAATGTAATCCCACCTGCACGCAACTCTATCTTGTATGGAGTGAAGACCAAGCAGATCCTGGACAAAGTCATTCTTCTACCCTCCCCCAAGGGCTCCTAAAGATGCATGTTTGAGGTCTAGGAGGTGGAGAACAGTTCTTTAAGTGCTTGTATGTTAGGTCAAGGACTGGACATGTGGCCAATGGCCCCCCCAAAAAGATAGACAAAACATTTCATTATTCAACAGAACTGGGGTTTTAGTTTCTTTGCTATTTTAGCCAGAAGTCTACAGTCTACTCAGTCATTCCAGTTATAGCAAAATACATTTTGTGTCCAGGAAATTATATATATATTTTTTACTTTTGTAAACAAAAATTTTCTAATCCCTTATGACTGCTCTAAAATTATAACAATTTTGATGAAAACAACAAAATGATTGGGAAACCTGATTTTTTTCAGATTTATCCATTATACTAGTTTACTTACATATCATAGTAGGGCAGGGAGTTACTACTGTGATGATTCTGTGAGGTTTTAGATTTTTAGTTTGGTCACTTCTATTTCTCAGTAGCATCAAGTATAGGTCCTGGCATGTAGTAGGTACATAAGCAAGTTTACCAAATAAATAAATGGCAAATAATTATGAAATTATTAATTTATGAGTGTAGGTGTTTAGGTTAGGCAAAATAAGAACATAATAGTAAAACTTAAAATGACTTTTTTACTTAATTATGAGAAAGCAAAATCTTCAGATGTGAGTGGATAGAGTTCCCTATAAGGAACAAAAGGAAGCTCAATTCCTAAATGGAAAAGCATGTACAGACTAAGTGGGTTTGTGAATTGACCAGTTGGAAGCACTGTGGTCCCAAATCTCTTTTTTTGTCTTTGTATCTCAATAGATATATAGTCCTGAGCCAAAAATGTGTATCTATATAATTTATTATCTCTTAAAATCCAGTATATCTAATTTGGCCATATTGAGTCATTCAGTCATTCATTTGGTCAATGAATAACTGTTTTTAGGTATTTGCCAGGTGTCAATAATTTAAGTTGATGTCTGATTAACCTCTCATACCTAATATGTCCTCAAAGCCCATGGCTTCTTTCTAAGCAACCACTTGGATTCACCAGTTGAGTGAAACTAGTAAGGTAATTTAGACAAGAGGTAATGGTAGTTGGGCAGTGGAAACAGAGAAAGAAAAAATTTAGAGAGAACAAAATTTAGAGAGAAAAAAATTTAAAGAACAACAATAAAGATTGCCCCTCCCAATTCTTTAGTAGTAGTGAGGTGACATTTGCTGAACTTAAGAGCCCTGAAAGGGGAGCAGATTTAGGGGATAGTGTACACAGTCTAGGATATGATGATTTTAAAGAAGTAGCCATTTGGACCACCCAGATCTGTCCCCAAGAATTCTTTCAAAGGAAACAGCATCTAAGACTTTCGCCATGGCTGCTCTGATAGAGATAGTTCTAACCAGCTTTCCTGCCATCCAGTTTTTCTGCTTACATCACATATATATTGGTATCCCAGTAAAATATAAGAGGCATATACATACACTGCAGAGCTTATAACACAGACCATGACCTCCCCTAAAGAGCGTATTGGCATATTTTGAAACACACCATGCAATCCTCATTGTAATAGGTGCTCTATGTTATTCATCTACACTGTCAGCTTGCCACTGTGTCAAGCATTTGCACAAGGGGCCAGTCTGTGGCCCCTAAGAAATACAACTGTGGGATTTTCACTCAGTCCCTCTCTCCAAATCTTGACCCTATCAAGTCTCTTGAAACAATCAACACTTACTGAATCTTGGGGATGAAGCAAAAGGGAAAACAGAAAAAGTGTGTTGACAGAGCATTTCGCAAGCACTTTTCATAACTTAATTTGTTAATCCTTATACAGTCTTGAGAAATAGGTACTAATATAAGCACTTTATATGGAATTAAAGTACCTTGTTCAGGTACTAACATAAGCACTTTATATGAAGTTTAAATAGCTCATTCTAAGTTCTTTATCCTTAGAGAGGGTGTGAGTTTGAAACCTGGATCATATGATAGGCACATATACAGCAGTTCACATGCAAAAGCAAAGTAAAATAAAATAAAACATCCAAGGCAATGTTAACTCAAATGCCTGGACAGGGTTAATAGAAACTTAATCTTTTTCAATTGAGGGTGAGAAGAGCAGCTTCTGGGTCCCTAAGGCCCTAACTACAGAGCTTTTGACCACATTGAGCAGTGATCAGAGAAAATAAATGGGGGAGGAATCAGCCTCTCTACCAGTCCTTCCTTTCTGTTCCACTCTTCTTTGGCTCCTGTGTCCACCTCCTTGCAGACTTTTTGTGTGTCTGTCAGCACAGTCTTCTTTCCATTTCGCTTGATCCCCAAGATTTGGTGAGTATTTATTGTTTGAAGGGGTTTAATTGGGACAAGATCTGGAGAAAGAGAAGGAGTAAGAGAGAAGCTCAGGCCTTTGTTTCCTAGGGGCCATGGAATGGGTCCTATAACTCTATCCCCTGAGCAACTCACATTTATTAAAGGAAGTCATGATCTCCAGTCTTGTATATATGTTCTGTGGAATGCACAACAAAAGATCAGAAGAGATGGACAATTACATGACTGGGTTAAGTATGGCCATGATTAGTATTGTTCAGGCAATTCTGTTTCAGACATGACAAGAATTTTTAACCCTGACTGAAGAGTCCAGTTAAGTGTGCTAGTACGTGTGTATGCCCAGGAGTGCTCTTGTTAGCATCTGCCTATTTCTGTTCTCTTCTTTACTGTGTAGTCTGACTATAATGATAATATTCATGTTACAAAATGTGACAATAAAAAGAGCTACCACTTTTTACATGCCCACTATGTTCCAGCTGCATTAAAGAGTACTTCTGTGTGTGTTCCATTTTGTCCTGATAATAACTGTAAGAATTAGAGATATTAGTTCCTTTTCTAAAGGAATTAAATATCTTATCCTAACTTTATTGTTCTTATGAACTCAAGGATTATAAAGTTTGAATAGCTTGCCTAAATTCACATAGCTAGTGAATTGTAGAACCAAGATTAAGTTAAATTCTGGAATCTAGCTTTCTGAGGCTTCAGAAGTACATTCTGTCCCAAAATTTTATCAAGATACTGTGGACAACTGTGCATATATGTGTGAATGTGTGTATCTATAATAATGCCATATTGGGCACATCTAATAAAATTAACTCTAGTTTCTTTATATCATCTAATACCTAGTTCATACTTAAATCTCCATAATTATTGAGCTCTAAAGCTGATTTGTTTAAACAGAATTCGATCAAAAACCACATTGATTTGCTTGTTCATTCTCTTAAATTTATTTTAATATGTAAATGTGTTTTCCTCATTTAATACCAACCCCTGTATTCCTTTTAATGGCATTTGCTTATTGAACAGAAGAAAAAAAAAAAAAAGAAAGAAAAAAGATTGTGATGTAGATTGTCCTGCAGTGTGGATGTGTGTGATTGTAGAATGACAAGCCTGAGAGTGTGCCTGTGTGTGTTTGTGAATGCCTTCAGATGATTGCATGATCATCTTTGTACTTGAGCGCATGGAAACATAAAAACTAGACAAGACTTTCCCCACAGATATAGCAATAAAGGATGACTTCAGACAATATGGGAGAGCAATTACTCATGTATATGGTTTCAGGATGCTGACGCCATATGTTGTTTGAGTAGGTGAGTAGTCTAGGAGAGGGATTTTCATCCTGAAATCTGCAATGACCCCCTGAGGTCACTAATGTTAGTAGTAGACGAATTCTACATATCTAGTGGATTTGGATAAGGGAAGCAGGCTGAAGATGAACAAGAAAGAAAGCATGAATCCTCAGCAGTTGGAGGCTGGGTTGGGCACACTGTCTGAGGTCTGGACTCTGTTCTCAGAAACTAGAACACATGAATTGTGGAGGGTGTTTTTTTTTCTTTCTGATCCATCCTCATCTGTAAGTACAAACACCTTTCTTACAGCAACCCACTGTAAAGGAGAGTTTGGGTTGCTGTAAGAAAGGTGTTTGTACTTATAGATAAGGAAGGATCAGAAAGAAAAAAAAAGAGAGAGAGAGAGAACCCTGTCTTGTGTCTCTTTTGCCCAAAGCAGAAGAGTGGAAAAACTAAGTCTTGGGGATGGAAGGTATTTTGAGCTGGACTGAAGAATGAGATAAAGAGTAGGAATAGGGATAACATTGAACATGGTTTTTGACCATTCCAGGTTAGGAACATGAGGCATATGGCCCTGAAAAAGAAGTTCCTCATCTCAGTGCCAATCTGGAATTCCCTGGCCTTGCATGTCTCTTTACCTATAGAGTATAAACAGCTTCCTATGTAAATGCAAGGAGAGGTGGGATTACTGGGGAAGGAAGGGGGTATAGGACCTAGTATTTAAAAGAAAAATTCCTACAGAAGAGGTTTTAAGTGTTTACCACTCATGTGGTTGTGACAATATCCAGTCATGAAATATTTATTAATAGTATCTTTAGCATGTTGTGAATATGTGTGTGTGTGTGTGAGTGTATGTGTGGGGGGCAGAAGAGATGCGGGCTTATAATTGTGTAAGATTATGTGTGAGCAAATAAGTAGTGCCAAACTATATGAGAGAATTTAAGCATAGATCAGAGTATGCTTGATGTAACTATTGAGAAAGAGAGTATGTACCTAGGGTTACTGTGTCTATCTAATAGACAATCCTTTTGGACAGAAATCCTGACTGTGTTACTAAATGCAACGTATTAGGATATTACATAATTGTACAGTATACAGGGTGCTGGAAAACTATTTTGGGGGGAGAAGAAAGAGATCATGAGCCTCAGCTATAGAGGACTTTTCTAATTCAAATTTTAGTGACATGTATTATTCAGCATAGTGTAGGAACTCAGCTAGTGTTTTCTTAATACAGTTAGGTTTGTATATGGCAATGAAGGGGTGTTAACTTCAGAAATATAAGAGACAGTCATCAGGTAACCTTGAAAAAGCAAGTTGTTTGGGGGTAGAAATCGACATTTCACAATGACAGAGCGAGCATGTTATAACCAAAGAGGTTCATAAAAATCAATTAAACTATATGCCACTAATGCATGAAAAATATATTCTATACTACATTAACTTTTATCAGAAGACAATGTACAATGAAGAGTGTGGCCAGTCTGGAAGATTTCCTGGAGAAGTTGTGTCAACTACAGGGATGGCTAGGAGAAAGAAAAGATTTTATTTAGGTAGACTAACCATACATCCAAATGTGTCTGGGACAATCCTGGTTGATGCATGTTGCTGACACTATTATTTTTTTTTATTATTATTACATGGTTAATTTTTATGTCCAAGCACAAGGATAATGAAATATATTTTCCTTGCAAACTATTATATACATTAAATAACATACAGTGGTAACAATGCAGTGTAGGTTTTCTGGGAAACAGACTCTGTGATAGAAATATACAAGTAGGAAGTGTATTTATTGGGCAGTGCTGTCTAGATAAGGAGCAGTGAGAGTGAAAGAACGAAGCAGGATGGACAGAGCCTAAAGTTGAACTCTATCGAAGTTCCATAAAATATCTCAGTTTATTCCTTGAGGAACCTCTGAAGTTGGGGAAGTCCCTCAAAGATGTTTGAATTGAGGCAATGGCCAGTCTTTGGATATCTGCCAACCCACAAACATGAATCTTGAATGAGATGACTCTCTTTAGCCAGGGGCAATTTCCAGAGAAGAACTCAGCAGAGAGCAGTCAACTACCAATAGTCCCAGTAGCTGAGGGAAGGGGTGCTTCAGTCTCAAAAGGGTTGGGGGATTTGTGAGAATCTGGGAAGCACATCATAGCATCGACTACAGATGATCAAAAAGAACAATACGTAATTCATAATTTATAGCAAAGTTCTGCCTCAATCCCAGACACAATTGAATTTAAAATCATGAAAAGGTAAAATTCTAGCAAGAAAACAAAGAAACTACCTGAAATGCCAGCTACTAGAATTATGGAAACGTAGATAGTAAGAGAGAAGGAACAAACCCCCCCAAACCCCCATTAGTATTAATTTTAACTATGCATTAGGACTTTAAAGGGTACCACTTTGAATGATAAATTATATCATCACTCTGTTTCAGGAGTCATTAATGATGACTGGGTGGAAGTGAGAGTGACTCACATTTCTCTAACTATCCCTTACTACCTTCTTATCTTCAGGACCTGAGACTTGTGCCATCTTGGCCTGTCATGATCATTTTCAACCTGAGCAGTTACAACCCGGGACCCTTCATTTTGGTGGGGATCCCAGGCCTGGAGCAGTTCCACGTGTGGATTGGGATTCTTTTCTGTATCATCTACATTGTAGCTGTTATGGGAAACTGCATCCTTCTCTACCTCATTGCTGTGGAACGTAGCCTTCATGAACCCATGTTCTTCTTTCTCTCCATGCTGGCCATGACTGACCTCATCTTATCCACAGCTGGTGTGCCTAAAACACTCAGTATCTTCTGGTTGGGACATCGGGAAATCACATTTCCGGGGTGCCTTACACAAATGTTCTTCCTTCACTATAGTTTTGTCCTGGATTCAGCCATTCTGATGGCCATGGCATTTGACCGTTATGTGGCCATCTGTTCTCCCTTGAGATATACCACCATCTTGACCCCCAAAACTGTCATCAAGATTGTTGTTGGTATCTCCATTCGAAGTTTCTGTATCATACTCCCAGATGTATTTTTGCTGATACGTCTGCCTTTTTGCAGGACACGCATCATTCCCCACACATACTGTGAGCATATAGGTGTTGCCCGGCTGGCCTGTGCTGATATCTCCATCAACATCTGGTATGGCTTTTGTGTTCCCATCATGACAGTCATCTCAGATGTGATCCTCATTGCTGTGTCCTACGTTCTCATCCTCTGTGCTGTCTTTCGCCTCCCCTCCAGAGATGCCCGCCAGAAGGCCTTGAGCACCTGTGGTTCCCATGTTTGTGTTATCCTCATGTTTTATACACCTGCCTTTTTCTCCATCCTTGCCCATCGCTTTGGACACAATGTCTCCCGCACTTTCCACATCATGTTTGCCAACCTTTACATTGTTATTCCACCTGCACTCAACCCCATTGTCTACGGAGTGAAGACCAAGCAGATCAGAGATAAGGTGATATTTTTGTTTTCTACCAAACATACAAAATGATGTTCCATTGGGCAATGGAAAAACCAGAGTAAGTTTATAGTATATAGAAATGTGGCAAGAATAAAGGAGCAAATGCTATTTAAAGAGAAAATTGCCTACAGCTGCTTTGTGTATCAGGAAAGTGGCATTATTTACGTGAACAATATGACTGCTTTGCTTATGGAACAGGGGATTGTAAGGAGGTGAAAACAGACAGCTTGATTACAATAAATGGAAAGAATAATAAAATTTGGAAATTGTGATTTGCAGCTATGATGGGTGATGTGGTTATGAACTCTAGACATCTTTAAAAATTTTAAATAATTTATCTTTTAGTTTTTTTTTAATTTTTAACTGACAAATAATTATTGTATATATTTATGGGGAACAATGTAATGTTATATATGTGTGTGTGTGTGTGTGTGTGTGTGTGTGTTATGGAGTGATTAAATCCAGCTGATTAACATATTTATCACTTCATTTATCATTTCTTTGTGGTAAGAACATTTAAAATCAAATCTTAGCAAGTACGAAGTACATAATACATTAACTATAGTTGCTGCTGTGTACAGAGATCACTGTTTCTCTTTTCTGACTGAAACTTTGACTTCTTTGACTAACACCTCCCCCTTCCCTATCCACTTTCTGCCCCCTGTGGTAACCACAAGTCAACTCTCTATTTCTATGTGAACTCTACTTATATAAAATTAAGCTGCATCTTACTGTATGAGGACTTTGCTTTCTGTGCCAGTTCGTTAAAATCACTCTCAGATACCAGAAGAGTTTCTGGTATTCTCATCTGGTTATTTCCATTTTGCTGGGAACATGGATTTGCCAAGAGGTGACATTTTTAAAAGTTTACTGAAGGAATAATAAATAGATTCAGAGCTCATTTAAAAGTACATAGTCCTTTAATCCTGGTAGGAGTGCAAATGCATGATTATTTACCGACATGCATGAATGGCCTCCATGAAAGACTAATGGCCTAGAAAAACACAACAGAGCAGGGGACGGCTGCCTATACTGTCTTTTTCCTCTTCCCACCCTTTATTTCTGACCCGGTTGTCTACTGTTTTTCTACCCTCTTCCCTAAGAACATTTATTTATTTCTATGGCTATATGAGCTCTTTACTGGTAATGCCATATCTCAGTTTTCATATGTGATCTTTCTGATAGTTCCTGTGTTTGCTTTCTGAGATCATGGGGCTAATGGTAGGATTAAAATAAAAACATAGATGGATGTGCTTGGCAGAGTGTAAATAGATTCTAACATGTGCATACGTGTATTATCTGCTGTGTTAGAATCTTTACTAATTACTGCTGCCATGTCTACTCAGATGCATCATGTTTAAACCGAATCTCATCATTTTGTCACTTAAAATCCTCCTTCCTCTTTACTGCTTATGGAAAGAGAATACAGGTTAGGCTCAGTTTTGCTTTTCTCAAGTTCAGATTTACTACCCTCACTGCCAATGGCTCTTTCTGGTGGGGAAAGTTGCAAATTTTTGGTGTCATTATCATGAATGAAATTATCTGCTCTGGCTTATTTTTAAAACTGATACTTATGCAAAAATCAGCAGGCAACCTTCCCACACATAAATTGTCTTACTCTATATACTTCCCCTTTGTGTAAATTTCTCAACTTACACTAGAGATTCTATCAATAGGAGGAGTGTGTCCTGTTTTACCTCCCCATCCTCAAAATTTGGCGCAGCGTTTTCCAAATAGTAGGGATCAATGAATGTGTCCCAAGTATCTTCTCTTCCAGACTTTCCACATGTAACCATTTTTTAAATTTTTGTTATTGAATTTTTGTTACTCCTTGGATGTAGTCCTTCTCACTCTTTTATCACATTTATTTCCACCTTAACTTGGAAATTGCACCTAGACCAAACATTGCATATATACTTTCTATCATATATCCATGACAATTAGGGATAGTTTCTGTGCTCAAAAGAATAATGTGAAGCTTATTAAAAATGAGTAATGGGATGGATTTACAAAGTATAGAAAGACTCATTCATTAACTAGCTAATAGGAAAAGACAAATTATCAAACAAAAAGCAAGAAACACAAATTTATATTACATAGATGCTCCTTTAAGGAAAAATTCACAGCATAACTGGCCTTTTTTTTTTTTAAGATGGATTTTGAGTTTTTTCTTTTTCTTTTTTTATTTTAGTAAATCATAGCTGTGTACATTGATATGATCATGGGGCATCACACACTAGTTTCACAGACCGGTTGACACATTTACATCATACTGGTTAACATGGCCTCCCTGGCATTTTCACAGTTATTGTGTTAAGACATTTACATTCCACATTTGCTAAGTTTCACATATACCCTTGTATTTTGTTTTGATTCAACACCTAGGACTTGACTCACTGTTTAGTTTGACGATTATTTCTAAGAGTTTGTTTTATAGTCTTGAAGAGTCCTAAGCGGACAGTAGGGTACAACCTGTCCACTTTGGTTCTTGTCAGACCAAATTTTGAGGACTTCTAGAAATCTGGCCTTGCAGAGAAAGGAAAAAACAAAAATAAAAAAAAGCACACACAACACTTTCACAGCCATTTTTGCTGTTAAAGTTATGAATTAACTTCTTTCTTTCTCTTTGCCCCCTGAACACAACCCACAAATCCCTACCCTCTCTGCACTGACACGTCTTTCTTTCTCTTGTGTCATGCCCTCCCCATCGTTGTGAAATAAAATAAACTTTCTTTCTGTAAAACGAGTCTAATCTTTAAGGTAAAATAAGGTTTTTAATCTTTATGTGAAAAATCTTTCTCAGCCCCCATATGAATTCCCACGTTAACACGCATGCCTTTGAAGGAAGGAGGCAGTTGAGGTTTTCATGCCTTATATTTGCCATTTTACTAAAGTAAATAAGTAATTGACTAATAAAATAAAAAATCTACTAATAAAATACTAAAAGAAAACAGATGATTCATCTATCATAATTTTATACCAAGAACATTCACCAAGCATCTGTTAAATGAAATAAAATGCATACCAACTAAGAGCGGAGATTCAGAGCAAGCACACACACTGTTTATAGTGAAGGTGCTGTAGCTAAGGAAGAAAAGTAACCCACACATACAGATAATGTATACAGATAATTTCAATCTGAAATGGTATTAGAGGAGCACACACACAAAAAAACCCTCAACCACTCTTTGGAGTCATGGAAAACCTTGTGAAAGAGACAATTTCTGTCATGTGTATTGAAGACCACAAAGAAATTGATCCTCAAGAATAAGGGGATGGGATCTATCATCTGAGGTGATTGTCCAGTTTAGGTGGGAATCCATGTGTTTCAAACATTTGTATGTTTAAGCAGGTGGGAGAATCATACATTTTATTGATGGCATTACTCAGAGGGGGTTGCCAGTGAGAAATAAGGACACTTGTAAGCTGAGATGTTCAGCAAATGGAAGGAATGAACTGAAATATCCATGGAAGAGGTCTGTAAACGTTCTCATAGTTTATGCTACTTTTTGCCTTTGAAGATTAATTACTAATCACACATCTCTTTTGACTCTCTCTTGAAAACTAGTTGAAAGACAGACACGGGAGTCAGACATGTGGACATAAAACTATGAACTTTATTTCTAGTCATGTTGAATTCAAGGATGAGATATGACTGTATAATGAGATTTTTTCCCCCATTTTCCAAGTTAAAACTTGGCAGGAAACTTCCAAGGGTGAGTTGGAGTTCATGGAACAGTCACACTGGCTCCGTTATTTGCAGAAGGAAACAACTGGATCACAAATGTGGACGTTCCTGTATGTGCACATATGTGGAGAAAGGCTGCTAGATCAGTTCTCACCAGCTATGGATAAGGAAGAAGTTAAAGAATTTTTTTTTCTTAAAACTGTGGATTAATTACTGTTGTAAAGTATAGTAACATAAATTACTTAAACATTTTTGAAAAATAAGCACAGAAATTTCAAGCATCACATTTCCTATTTATTCAAAGGACATAAAAATTAATTGTTCAATAAACTGTAGCAGTTTGAGAGGCTGAGGGAGGAGGATCGTTTAGGGTTAGGAGTTCAAAAACAGCTTAAGCAAGTGTGAGACCCCAGCTCTACAAAAAAAATAAAAATTATTTGGGTGTGGTGGCATGTGTCTATAGTCCCAGTTACTTGGGAGGCTAAGTGTAAGGAGAATTGCTTGAACCCAGGAGTTTGAAATTGCAGTGAGCTATGATGATGCCGCTGCACTGTAGCCAGGGTGAGAGTGAGACAAAAAAAAGAAATCATGGCTCAGTGCCCATAGTTCAGTGGTTAGGGCGCTGGGCACATATACTGGGTTCGAACGCAGCCCAGGCCAGCTAAACAACAATGACAACTGCAACAACAACAAAAAAAATAGCTGAACGATGTGGCGGTGCCTGTAGTCCCAGCCACTTGGGAAGCTGAGGCAAGAGAATCACGTAAGCCCAAGTTTGAGGTTGCTGTGAGCTGTGATGCCATAGCACTCTACCAAGGGTGAGATAGTGAAACTCTGTCTCAAACAAACAAACAAAAAAACACAAAAAGGAAATCATTCAATAAATATCACCAGAATAAACATGACAGGAAATAAATAAAAGACTTAACAAAAATTGCATAAATTGTTCTTTGAAAGTATGTATGTACTAGACAACTAACGTAGAGGACTTACATTAGATTTATAAGATACTGTCATTCTGCAATTATAGTTAAACAAAAAGTCAGGGATAAAAATAGTGCAAACCCAATGTTAAAGGTCTAGACACATCTTTTGAAAGAAGAGCATATATATCAATCTTCAAAGTTTTAATGTATCAAATGAGCTTGCATCTTGCTTATAAATTTATTTAACACCAATTGAATAGATGACAATGCTACTTGCAGGTAATAATATGTGATTAAATATTTTTTGCATCTGTTTTGTATAGTTAGGATTTGGTTTTCTCATGTTCAAAATAGAGAAATCTGTCTCATAAAGGTCTATTAACAGCAATGGATAAAATGACTCTAAAGAAATTTCATCATTTCCAAAATAATTATTTTTTTATTTTATTCAAAATTAGTCAAACAATGCTATAGTTTCAATATTTATCTTTAATGTTTCACTGGTAGGTATGTCAACAATTTATTCTATAAATTTAATTCACTTTTTTTTGTTGTTGTTTGAGACAGAGCCTCAAGCTGTTGCCCTGGGTAGAGTACCAAGGCATCACAGCTCACAGCAACCTCCAACTCCTGGGCTCAAGCAATTCTCCTGCCTCTACCTCCCAAGTAGCTGGGACTACAGGCACCTGCCACAATGCCTTGCTATTTTTTGGTTGTAGCTGTCATTGTTGTTTGGCCGGCCCGGGCTGAATTGGAACGTGCCAGCTCAGGTGTATGTGGCTGGTACCTTAGCTTGAGCCAAAGCCACCCGGCCTTTAATTAACTTTTAAATGACAAAAAAAAAAAAAAAAAAAAAAAAAAAAATTAGAATTTGAATCTTTGAATTTACTGTGGTGGATTATATTTAATGGAAAGTAAAATTCAAAATATTCTATTAAAATTAAATAAGTTATTCAGTGATTAACTCTTTGTAGATATGTAATATATAGCTATCACTTATTTTATTAAAACTTATTATTTTGTGGATTATGTCATACTATTCTGATCTTCCAAACTTCTAACTTCTATATTTGCTTCTAAAATGTATCTACTATTGAAAACATGTTGCATTATGTACTAAGAATATTAAAAATACCGAAGATAGCTAAACAAGAAAATCTAGCTATACCATATACCTCTTTAAAAAGTTGGAACCAAAAGATTTCTTATTTTGCATAAACACTAAAAGTTCACTCCACAGTTCAAACATCTTGATATAAATTTTCCCCTTAATAAGTGTTGTTTCTCACCAGGCAGAATCTCCTTGTTTTTGATAAACATCCATGTTATGACATAATAAAGAGAATAATATTGAATCTAGCACATTAAGTTTTACATAATTCACTATTCTTATTATAGCACTAAATACATTATTCAGTTTAGTTGACTTTTATCTTTATAGCAAGCCTTTTGACTTACATTCTGGTGTAAGCTCTTTAATTTTGCCAACTGCTTCAGAAAAATTACCTCTATTATTGTTTCATAAAAATATACTTTTATAACAAACTAAAACTCAAAAATACATTTGTTAACATTGTATTCTTCATAATTTTATGTACAGTTCAGAATAAGTTAGGTCTGTCTTCAAGAGAGTTGAAAAATAATTCTTCCTTCACATAACAGTCAAGTTCAAATCATACTTATAAAATGATTGTTTTGTTAGCAACATCCATGCTTTCATCAAGTTGCAATGAAAAATACTTTGTAAGCTTTATTTGCTCTGTGAGTTGGACTTCCATGGCTACTAAATGGGTAAAGTTATGATGTCATTAGAAACCCCTCCTGATAAGTCTCTTCCTTCCCTCTGCTTAGGGCAGAGGCTACCATGAGAGAGTGTGCAGACTGGACTCCTCATTGAGGACCCCAGGACCAAATCATCACATTTGACAAGTGAGCTTGTTGTTTATGGTCTCTGGGTCACTTCACAATAACTACTTCTGTATACCTTAGGTTATAATGTTTAAACACATACAATTCCACAAGGAAAAGGCCCAATATGAGACTACTCTGGACAACAGCAATATACCGTATATACTCGAGTATAAGCCGAGTTTTTTTGGCACAAAATTTGTGCCGAAAAACCTGAACTCGGCTTATACTTGGGTCATACAGGTTATTTGATTCGGTGCGCAGGCACCTAATCAAATGCACGTAGTCTCCAGTCGTCTTCTGCCGTCTGCTTGAGGGGGCGGTGCTTTGTATGAGACTGACAGCAGTGATGATGATGATGTCTAGGCTGAACTCACATCCGAACTCACTCCGAACTCAGTGATGATAACAATGTCTATGCTGATACCCCCACACCAGACACAGCTGAAACTCTGTTTGGTCATACAGATGATGAGGAGGAGGAATCCAGTTTTGAAGGATTTTAACCTTTGTGATTTAGACTGATTACCTGTTAAGCTAAGCGCACGGAATCAAATAACCTGTACGACCTGAGTATAAGTCGAGTTCGGGTTTTTTTGGCACAAATTTTCGGCACAAAAACTCAGCTTATACTCGAGTATATATGGTAACTTTGTATTCATTCTCTAATAAGAAGAAAACCTTTAAAAGTATTAACTCCTTACTTTCTTGTTTTAGAATTTACCATTTAGAAAATCTATACTTTATACAAAACAAATCCTTACAAATGATCCTTACAGCTTTTCAATAAAGTGAATGGCCTTCTTAAATTAATGACGTCATCACTAGAGTCTAAGTGCTATAAAAGCAAGGGCCATGAATACAATACCCATAGTATTTAACAAAGTTGACAATTTGATTATTATCTATTCTACTATAAATATTTTTCTTATCAGTATTTACCCCTGTACCAATTTACAGTATTCCAAAGAATCTCTAATAATCTCTAGGTGTCCATGAAATTCATGAGGACACATTTTAATTCATATTAATTTTAAAAGTCAAGTAGATGTTATATAGTACTACTGAAAGCAAACTTGCTGACGCTGTATTAAAATAATCTTTCTACCCCTATTTATTTATTTATATTTATTTTTTTGAGACAGAGTCTCATTATGTCGCCCTCGGTTGAGTGCACTGGCATCACAGCACACAGTAACCTCAAATTCTTGGGCTTAAGCAATTCTCTTGCCTCAGCCTCCCAAGTAGCTGGGACTGCAGGCACCCGCCACAATGCCCAGCCATTTTTTTGTTGTAGTTGACATTGTTTAGTTTAGCAGGGCTGGGCCAGGTTCGAACCTGCCAGCCCCAGTGTATGTGGCTGGCACCCTAACCATGGAGCTACAGGTGCCAAGCCTATACGCCTATTTAAAATCATTAATGAGTTCATAACGTTCACAGTACAGTATCTACATAAAAATATATAATATTAAATAAAGAAAAAATTTAAATACAGTAATTTTTTATCTTGATCAATATTTTTACGATAATGGTGAAAATAACAAACAAAAAACCCTTCACTTGAAAATTTCAGTTATTTAAAGATGTTTAAGACCAGGAATGATGGCTCACTCCTAAAATCCTAGCACTCTGGAAGGCCAAAACACGTGGATTGCTTGAGCCTAGAAGTTTGAGACCAGCCTGAAAAAGAGTGAGACCCCATCTCTACTAAATAGAAAAACTAGCCTGGTATTGTGGAGGGCACCTGTAGTCCTAACTAATCGAGAGGCTAAGGCAAGAGGATCACTTGAGCCCAAGAGTTTGAAGTTGCTGTGAGCTATGATGCCACACCACTTTACCAAGGGTGACAGAGTAATACCCTGTCTCAAAAAAAAAAAGTGTTTAAATGCCAAGTAAAGAAATATTGATGTATTTGTATGGAAGTACAGAAGTGTGAAGTACAAAACAAATACACTTAGCCCTAAAAATAAATTTAAACTAAACTTTTTAATTTATAATTCATACTATCTTATAAAGTAAGAACATTTCTAAAATGCAAGCTTTGATTTTCCTTTAAATGAAGAACGTCATTTACCTCCAAAGATAATATTGCTTAGATTTGCAATTTTGGTTCTATACACAGAACAGTTTTTGAAAGCACATGTCAAACTCAAACTGGCAAACTTTATGTGCCTTTTAATTGTTAACGATAACCTGATCATTTAAGAACTGATTGAATATTAAGTATATGAACCATCCAGCTCCCTTGCTTTTCCCCCACCTCCTTTTACACACTTGTTTGTAACTTCAATCAAAGAGACTCAGGCACAAAAAAGATAAAACTCTAACAGTATGTCTTATTAAAAGGTGTGAAGAGATTTTCCTTTGGAGGACATTTAACTTCATAACCCCAAATAAGGATTCTGAATCAACAGTGGATTTTGACCAGCTATGTTTAATCTCATTTCACCTGTCACAAGAACTTAAAAAGTATGCTACTGTTAAATAAAGACTTGCTAATAATTGTACGTGTCTGTATATGTATGTATGTAACAAAATGGAATAAGTAATTTTCACAATATTATCTTTGGAAGACAGGTGAACTCATAGTAAACTTTTGAAAAACAGGTCCCAATATTTATGTAGAATCCTAAAACAAATGTGAAATACTATAATTTTACAAGGAAGATTGAGTTCAGGAAGACTTGGCAGTAAACATTCTCATTATTTCCTTAGCAATCATTCCTTACTCTTAACATTTCATATATATTATTATTTTCTATTTTAACAGAACTAGTGACTTAAAAGAACAGAATTGGGTTGCTTAGCTGAACTGGTTAGATTTTTAATTACTAAATGTGGAATTAAGCACAATAGAGAGGTTTCACACTATTTATGAACAAAACATTCACACATAACCAATGTAGTTTGCTTAAACATAAAAAAAAGTAAATGCAGGCTAGGTGCAGTAGCTCACACCTATAATCCTAGCACTTTGGAAGGCTAAGACGGGAGGTTGGCTTGAGCCCAGAACTTGGGAAATCAGCCTGAGCAACATAGTGAGACTCATCTCTACAAAAAAACAGAAAAATTATCCAGGCATGGTGGCTCATGCCTGTAGCCCAAGCTACTTGGGAGGAGTCTGAGGCAGGAGGATTGGTTGAGCCCAGGAGTTTAAAGCTGCAGTGAGCTATGATGATGCCACTGCATTCTAGCCTGAGCAACAGAAAGTGATCCTGCCTTTAAAAAAAAATTTAAAAATTTAAATGGATTAACACTTCTATTGCTACTATAAAATAATTAGCATAAAATCATTTACCTATTTAGCACCAAGTTAATCAAGTGTAACAGTTAAAATATTGCAAAAAAAAAGTTCCTCCCAATTAAAAATTTCTATGCCATTTAGAGTTTAAAATGTTAGAGCTAACTCAACACATCTGTTTAGAGTCCCTCTAAAGCACTGACACTATTTAGGCACTGAATGCATTTTACAATTAAAATATCAAAAGAAAATTACCATACCTAGATCCCACAGCACCATCTCCGGAGTCTTGGCTTCCAGCTTCACTTGGCGTGCTCACAGATTTGGAGGATGGAGACATAGGAGGAGGGACTAAATAGTGAAATAGACAGGTATCCGCTGTTACTACACGGAGAGGTTGCTCAGCTTATGACGTTTCAAAAATAATTTAACATGAAGTAATTAACAAAAAGAAAAAAAAATGGCAAACCAAAAAACAAATATATATGAATGAAAATGAACAGTAGAAAAAAAGGGGAAAAGACAAAGTTAACGAGGCATGCTGAAGATTCATGCAATTTCTCTGGCAAAATGCATTTGCGCTTTATATTAAAAAAAGGAAAGATTATGGAAAGATGCATCTTCATTTCATCTATCACCAAATGTGGCCACTAACTTTCAAAGGAGAGCATTCCTTCTCCTTTTTCTAACTTCTTACTTTTTAAGATCAGATTATAAGTATTATTTCACAACTGCTGTCAAAATTAAAACTCTGAAATATGCATCATTAAGTCATTTGATCATAGTTTTCTGAGGTTTATTTTACAACATTAATTTTTGTCTAATTTTTTCTTTCAAAAATGTCTGAATGATTTCATTTCCCCCTCACCAATGAAAGGGTAATTCAGAGAAATGACCACAGCTAAAGGAATGGCTCCTTTAAAATGTTCATTAGTTTCCAGCAATTTGGGTGAAAAATGCAAACAGGCTATAAAACAGCATGCCTTTCAGACATGATGCATAACATAAAGTGATGCATGCAAATTACACCAGGCAAGACTTATGGTAACTTCCTTACCCCAGTATTCAGAAAAAACTGAAGTGTACAGACAAAGATACAGACACCCAAAATATTCTTAATCCCTTCTTATAGAAAAATACACATTTTTCATAGTATATAAGATAAACAACAAATGCTTTCCCCTAAATTGTCTAAACTTTTAACATTATATAAAAACAGTTGAACATGCACATTTCATGCTATGACATTTGCAAAACTGACTACCGTTGCAGGAAATACAGGAGGATCATCACTGCCATCTTCTGGTTAAATTTTCCCATAAAGTTCTCTAATCTCAAGTATCTTTTTAAAATTTTTCAGTGTACAATATTAATTGACTAGTACATTTTATGTTGGTTGAACTGAAAGCCCTTATTTTAATAGTCTATTGAAAAGAAGGTAAGTTCCTAGTTATACAGAAACTAAAGAATACATGCTTTTAGCATAATCATTGAATCCTTAAGAGCAAAAAACAGTGGGTTTGGTAACAAAATGTACAAATATAGTATCAGGAATTGGATCTTAAACCTAAGCAAAAACTAATCATCCTATGTTTTCAATAACAAATTCTACTGGTAACCAATAAGATCAGAAGAAAAAAAATAATAGCTAGAATGTTTGTTTCCTAAGAGACAACAAATGCTTGCTTAAAGAATGGCTAATTCTTGCTTAAATTTCAAATAACTATAAAAACATTATTAGTGCCTCAAATATTGTGATTAAATCAATCAGAAACAATTATAAGATCAGATAGCTTCATATAGTTCTCATGGGGATGGTACCTTGCTAGGTGCTGCATGTATAATTCAAAGTATATCAAAATTACTTTTATCTGGAGCAGAGTAATATTAATGTCCCTAGACTTCTGTCAGGTAACAGTTCCTCACCTTTTTGTCCATTCCTCACTGTGAGATTTCTCCTAGTCTAAGTCCCGTGGATACAGGAATAAAGAGTAATGTCTAACAGTTGCTTGTCTACTGTGCTGTCAACACAAATGTTTATTAAATTACAACGAGGCACCATGTTTTCACATTAAAGATTTTCTACTCTTTAAATTATATACTTAATTTAATACTTAGAAAACTAATTTTTCCAAGTATACATATCACAGAGATTGAATAGAAATACTAGTAAAATTCCTATTAATCTAATGATCTGTGATGAACTACAGAATTCTTTAACATGCTATTCTCCTTTCTATGACTTCAAGTATCAATAACTCCTCAACAAGTACAACAGTATCTTATTTGGCTTAGACTAACATTTTTTAAATATGCTAACCAAAATTCTTCAAGGAAATAGTCTAAATAGTAATTATATATACATAAATAAATACATTAATCCCGCCAGTTCTGAAGTTTCAGAAATAAAAAATAAATAAATAAGGTGATACTATCAAATTATCAATTTCTTAGACAGAGGCAAAAGAAAAAAAATCACAGTAACTTCAAATTTATAATTTGATAAAAATCTCCATCCCAGAACTGTAGTTAGTTTCTGCCAAAAAATTGTTTTAAGATAGCTTATGAAAAAGACTCATAAAAGGACTCTAAGTTAATATGTGGCCCACAATTTCATCTTGTAACAAGAAATAATGTTCACCACAGCAGGGACAAATCTAGAAAAAAAGTGTACTACTACTGCAAAAGGAGAAATGCTAATTTCTTAAAAAGGCAATGGCAGTGTTACTTAGTGACTACCACATTTTTAACTCAATCAATTTGAAAAATCAAAGACTATAACTAATAAGGCAATGTCACTATATTCCCAAACTTTAACAAACCCCTGAGAACAAATGAAAGCATATATTAAGGGAGGTTAAAGAAAAGAAACAAACTGAAACTTTTGGTTCTCAAATCTAAGAAAAGACTCACTTCTAGAATTCTATTTTTTTTTGGAGAGACAGTCTTACTCTATCACCCTGGATAGAGTATGGTGGCATGATAGCTCACAGCAACCTCAGACTCTTGGGCTCAAACATTCCTCTTGCTACAGCCTTCCAAGTAGCTGGGACTATAGGTACCTGCCACAATGCCTGGCTAGTTTTTCATTTTTAGTAGAGATAGAGTCTCATATTTCTTCAAGCTGGACTCCTAAGCTTGGGCAAGCCACCCACTTCAGCCTCCCAGAGAGCCAGGATTACAGGCGTGACCACTGCGCCTGGCATGGAATTCATGTTTAAGGATGGCTCCCGAGTCTAATTAGCTTTGAACATTAGTCATTAATACTTACCTTTTGCCAGGTATTTGAGAAATGATTTGCTTAATAAGAACAGTGATTCAAATACATTACTTTTACTCCATAGTTCTGTCTATAAAATAGCCTAAAACAGGCTTTAAATGGTACAAAATAATTAATATAAACATATGTGAGTATGTTAATGAATTTCAGCTTCTTAGAAGTTTAGAGCAAAGATTCTCTTCTTAGAGAATCAAAGGGGAAATATGAAGTAAGTGGGGAAAAAAAAAAATATTATACTATATCATGGCATGGCATTCATTCACTGATTGTATTGAGTGATGTTGAAAAGACTGTGATTCTAATTCTACAGTCCAAAAAGCCAATCAAGAAGGCCTTTCCTGCCAGTTTAGGCCTTTGGGTTCCAAGGGTAAAACATTAATGTTGCTGACTTCTGGCCTACAGTATTTTTAAACCATAAAGGATCTGGAACGCACCTAGATTTAGAATTAGTATTAAGTCTGGGGTCAATCACTCAAAACTACAGGGAAGTCTCAAAGACGAAGGATGGTACACAGCCTAATTACTTTTCAAGTAGAAAAAAGCCTCTGGCAAGAAGGGGTTTTTGTCAGGAAGGACCTGGAAATGGGAGATGGCCAAGAAAGATGAATGTAGGGGGTAGGAGTGTTGGTAGCGGACAGTGAAATGGAAGGAGTGAGCTGGGATAACAAAGTTGTAAGGTCTTTCCAGCTCATCAATTACTCAAACCCCGCCATGTTACAACAACACCCCCTTGTGGAAACAAATGCTCCTAGCCTGGAATAGTAACATTTCAGTAACTGTTTTTCACACCTTATTGTTTGTCCTTCTGAAACATATTGCTTTAAACCTTGACTCTCTGAAATATTAAATTTCTCCCTTTCTTATGCTCCTTTTCTTGAAAATGAGGTTTAATTATCCTCCACTAATTTCCATGAAATGTTTCAGTAATTCAATGTAATTCAGAGTACTACATTTTTAAAAAAGAAATTAACAAATAAAAATAAAATTTTATAGTATTAAAAATCTCAGAAGGAGCCAACATTCCTTCTTGTGGAAAAAAGTGTTAAAATTAATCTAAAATTGAAAAAATTACTTAGTGACACAGAAAGCACTATATCTAAAAATTAGATTTTAAACATTCAAAGTTACAAGATGAAGGGGAAAAAAATAGAATGATACTTATTTTGACTAGCTAACTTCTTTTGTTTCTTCCCTATATAAGAAAGCTCAGATTTAAAACTATCACATTAATCAAGCTATCCTGTCCAAAAGATAGAGACCCAGCTACATACAGAGTAATTAAAAATGTCGGTTTTCATTTTTTTAGAAGATGTTAAAAAACAACAGTCGTACACATACAAAAGATAAAATTTTTTAGATCATTCATTTAAAAGAACTTCATATTTGATACAACAAAACTTGAAAGCTGTTCCTAAAGTTAACTTTCTTAAAACTGGACACTTAACTTTAGTAAAAGAAAACAAATCAAGCTATACATTGTATGAAATATTCAAATTTCGATTTCCACTAGATAAACAATAGGATTTGGCTGTCATCCTGAGTAAGGTAGCACAAGCCTGTGGTCCTACCTACTGGGAAGGCTGAATCAGGGTATCATTTGAGCCCAGGAGTTTGAGGCTGCAATGAGCTATGATGACGCCACTGCACTATCCTGGGCTACAGAGTGAGACGCTTTCTCAACAATCACCCCTTATACACACACACAAAGATTTGGTGGATGTTGTCTTAAAAATGTAGTATGGTCTCTCTACTCTAAAGAAACTCTGACAAAAACCAGGCAAATCAATATTAACAGCTATTATCAATTTTTTAAAAATAGCTGAACATTTGTTTTCAGTTATTGTACGTTGCTTTGGTAATGTGTACGCCTACTCTCACAGTTCTAGCTGGGAGACAGTCCCTTTTTTGGCCCTGAAGTAAATTGTCCTGAGATTAATGATGAAATGTTAGAGAAAATTAGCAACAACTCTTCTTCAGTTATAGAAAGTCACGTTTTAAAATAGTTTAAAAAAAATATTAACAGCTGTTCTTTATCTTGTGCTTAATTGAAAAAAGTAGTTATAAATTTGTTTCCATGGATCAGAAAAATCTAACATTAAATATTGCTATAATAAACCTTCAAAAAAAAAAAAAAAAAAAACCAGTCAAATGACCAAGTAAATAAAAATCTACCAACAAAAGAAAGTTAAGAGAGGTTTTATCAGATGCATCTTTCTGAGTGTGTAACAATTCCCTTTCAAAAGAATTTTTAAAATCCATTTTAGGAAACAATAGATTGATTTTTTAAAGAAACCATTGAGTATTCTAATAGTGTTTTTATGTTCTACTATTTAATAAATAGTATTAAATACTATTTATTTATTAAAAATATTTAATAAATTCTCAAGGAATACATTCTATAGTGGAAAGAAAAACAAATATCTATCCTGAGTCAAACACATAAAATGGATTTTTTACCGTGGGTTATTGTCAAAAAAAAGTATAATAGCCATGGCTTTCATCTGCATCCTGTACTCTTCAGGCCAAAGTATAAATCAATGCTAAATTTAATATTGGAACTTAAAACTTAGGCATATGTTTTAAGGATTGTGAAATGGGGAGGAGTGCTTGAGGTCAAGAGTTGGAGACCATCCTGAGCAAGAGACCCTGTCTCTATAAAAAACAGAAAAATTAGCCAGGCATAATGGAGTGCACCTGTAGTCCCACCTACTTGGGAGGCTGAGACAGGAAGATCACTTGAACCCAGGAGTTTGAGGCTGCAGTGAGCTCAACTCTCCTGTACTCTAGCCTGGTGATAGAGTGATATTATTTCAAATAAAGAAAGAAAGAGAAAAATGAATAGTCACATGTCACACGATACCAAAGTATCACTTTCAAGTATCACCTATTAGTCACAAGGGTAACCATAATGAAGAGAACTGGTCACCACAATTGTAACCCAGTAATTAGGCATCACTAATAGCTCAACAACCAGATTTATGTGCTACTGATGTGACATAATATGAAGGACATAGCGCTACCTATGAGACAGCCTAGTCAAAGATGTTCAGTCTGAAGCAAATCAAGCTTTTTGATTTAATTTTCAGTTTAGAGGAAGTACAAAGAATAGAAGAACAAAAACTAAATGTGAGAAAACCATCAGACAAACCCAGGAGGTGAACACTGTACGGACCAATTGGCCCACTCAACAAGTGTCGTGAGGCAAAAAGTAGTATGAGTGTGGAGGATGTTCTAGATTAAAACAAATTAAAAACATATAACTAGATACAATATATGGGTACAGCAAGATTTTGGTGGGAAACAATCTAATTTTTTGAGGGAAGAAAAATGTTTGTGAAGCTAGGGCTATTACAAAAAAGAGGAACCAAAGGGAGGGGATTTTATCAGAATTTAGGATATAATACAAAGCCACAGTAATTACAGCTGGGTTAATTGTGTATAATTGGACAAATAGATCCAAGTGAAAACAGAGAACCTAGAAATGCCCCTGAACTTACTGTATGAAAAGTTGGCATCAGTTATCAATGGTGGAAAAGACAAGACTATTTAGTATGTAGAGTGAGAAAATTAGCTAACTATTATATAGAGACAAATTAGGTTGGATCCCTACTTCATGTTATTTTTCATATAAAATATAACCCCGATATTTAACTGGGTAGTGTAAAACAATGAAGCTATTAGAAAAAAAACAGGAAAATAGATTTGCATCCTCACCACAGAAAAGGATTTTTTTTAAAAAAGATGAAAACGAACAAGAAAAGGGTTATATAGGTTGAATATCCCTTATCTGAAATGCTTGAGACCAAAGTATTTGAAATTTTTTTGGATTTTGAATATTTGCATTATACTTAACAGTTCAGCATTCCTAATCAGAATATCTATAATCTGAAATGCACTAATCAGAGCATGCTGGTGCTTAAAAGGTTTCAGATTTTGGAGTGCTCTGAATTTTGGATTTTTGGAATGGGAATACTCAACTTGTAATTGGCAGATTTGATTATATCAAAATGAAGGTATTGACCATATCAAAATGAAGAATTCTGTTCAATGAAGAATACAGTTAACAGGTAACAGACTAGACGAAGAAAGTATTTGTAAAAAAGACTAAAACAGACAGAAGACCTCCCTATAACACATAAAACATACAAGGAATGTCTACAAATCAGAAGATAAAGGACCACAATAGTCAACAGGCAAAAGAATAAAAGATGCAATTCAGAGACAGGAGAACGTGAATGGTCAATAGCTATATGAAGAGATAGTCAACCTCCCAGTAATCAGATAAATGCTTATAAAAATATTTTAGTACACCATTTTATACCCATCAAGCTGCCAAAAATTAGAAAGTTGGGTAATATGCAAAGATGATGTGGGTATGGTTAAGCAATTACTTTTGCATTCACTAGTAATGGGAAGGTAAACTTTTACAGCCATTCTTGAGAGTGGTAGGCAGAACCTAATAAATGTAAGTAAGCACTATACACAGTAACACAGCAAGTTAATTCTTAGTCACAGACACCAGAGAAACTTTGCCATTGTCCAAGGAGAAAGAATATGTTCTTTATAATAGTAAGGCAAAGAGACAATCAAAATGTGTTGCATTGGAGAAATGGACAAAATATAGTACATGATATAATATTATGCATCAGTCAGAAATAACTAGCTTTGTATATGGCAACATGGAGCAGAAGACATATAGCACAATGCCATTTAACTACATACACATATATACATGTAGATACATGAAAACTTGAGTAACTTAAAGCACATGGAGGAAAGTATGTTAAAAATGCAAGAGTGGGTACTTAGTGCGTGAGTGGGAAGAAGAATGGAATGAAGAGACAGGGAATGAGGGAAACACACACACACACACACACACACACACACAACACTAAAGAATAGTCTTTAGAATTGATAATGGAGGTGGGTCATACATCAAGAAATATGAGCAAGTGAAACCAAAGTTCTGAAAAGGAAAAAAAAAAAAATCCTATAGAAGAAAAACAAAGCCAAATGAACAGAAAAAAACAGGAAAAAAATAATCATTCAAATAACAAGCTACAACTAACAAGCAACTTGGTTTAGTTACTAGGGTAACAAGAAAAAAGTGCTTTGATTCTTTTACTCTTAAACTTACAAGATGCAACATAAGCTTATTAGATAAACACATAAAAATTAATATACTTCAGTTTTACAATTCTCCCAACAAGGAAAAGGAAAATGAGCTAAAGGAAATAACAGTGAAGCAGAATGAGAGTAACCAGCTTTTTCATCTTGAAACTTTTTAGAAATACCAGCTCTAAGTACAATTATGTTGCAGTTTCACAATTAGCACATATAGCCATTACTATTGCCATTATTTGTCCTATAGATAAGATGAAAGTAGCCCAAAAACTAACTCCAAAATTAAAGGACAAAGGCCATGTCAAACTAAAATACTTTGTAACAGAACACAGCACGGAACTATTTTAAGTATTTAATGATTTCTGATATGTAACTAGATTATCCTTAGTACCTCTACTATTTCAGATTTTTGGTCTAGAATAGCTATTAAAATGAATAACCCAGGGAAAGAACAAGATTGGCCCACAACAACAAGTGTTTAAGATTAAGCCAAATTATTGTCAAAATAAGCTACCAAAATTATCTTCCTTATTAGCATTGAGAGCAGATGGCTATAAACTTCCCCCTGCCACTCCTGTACCTTTGAATACTAATATACTTTGAATACTAACAATGTAATTTTGATTTATTATACCTCTCTAATCTACAGAAATGAATATAGAGTTAAGATCAGGAATCATAGCAATTTTTGAATTTAACACAGTATGGCACACAAAACTTGTTTCACAAATGTTTGTTGAAATATATGACTGATTTAATAAGAAAAGTCAATTGGTAGCTCCGTGTTATGTTAATGAATATAAGTACCAATCTTGCAGCTCTTTTAAACACATAAAATAACCATGTACTAGTACATCTGAAAAGAGACAATTCCAAATAAATTATTATAAGATTAATGATGTTAAGAGACACAATAAAGAAAATCTGCAAAATATATTAAGTCAACTCATTCATCTTAGCTATGCCTGGGCTAAATCAAATCTATACCTAACTCTCATAAATGGATATATTCCTATCCTTACCAATGGGGGATTCTGGAGTTAGCCCCATGCTTTGAAGCAATGCTTCAGCTTCTCTTCTCTTTTTTTCAAGATCTGACTCTTCTTGGACAGGAGCAACAGCTTCCTTCTTCTGATCAGTCTAAAATTTTTAAGTTAAAAACTTAAGTTTACATTTGTATGTAACACGTTTTCAAAAATAATGGTATTTAAAGTAATGTGCTGTATACTTTTAGGGCATGAACTTACTTTTGAGTACAGATTAAGTTCCTTTTCATAGTCATTAAATGAAAGTTACTCTCAAAAGAGTTCTAGTAAATAGTGTCCAAACGTATGTGCTAAATTGATCCACTTTTATATGTATCAAAGAGTTTCCACAACAATTTTTCTAACAGATAAATACAAAAAGTAAAATCAATTTCAAATTATCTACAGTATGAAAATGCCATCCATAGCCAGGAATTGTGGAAACTTTCCCCCCAACAGTGGCACAAAAGCTTAGCTATAAATACCACAACACTTTGAAAAAAAACTAAGGAGACAATTAAAGTGGTGACAATTAAAAAAAATTTTTTTTTTTTATTGTTAGGGATTCATTTAGGGTACAAGAAACCAGGTTACACTGATTGCATTTGTTAGGTAAGTCCCTCTAATAAGGAGGAAACAATTTTTAAGGAAATGGACAATTTAATTTGTTGAAAAATTTTGAGTACCACAAACTTCTTTATACCATGTCTTTATTTTACTTAAGCAACTTTATGTAGAGAATGTATATCAAAACTTCTTCTAAAGATTTTTATTTTTAAACTACTGATCTTATTCTTATAATAATTAAAAACATGAATGGGTTTGGTAGCATTAAAAATCACCTTTACATGGCACATACCATTTTTTGTTATGAAAATTCTTGCCAACTTTTATTTTAGCTATTTATACTTTTACCAAAATTACCTAGTTAAACCAGATAATCTACAATACTCTCATCTAAAACACCTCAAGTAGGTTTGGCATCTGTAGCTCAGTGAGTAGGGCGCCGGCCACATACACTGAAGCTGGTGGGTTCAAGCTCAGCCCCGGCCTGCTAAACAATGACAACTGCAACCAAAAAAAAATATATATATATATTTATAAATATATTTATAAATATATAAATATATTTATAAATATATAAATATATAAATATATTTATATATATATATTTTTTATATATGTAGCTGGACACTGTGGTGGGTGCCTGTAGTCCCTCCTACTCTGGAGATTGAGGCAAGAGAATCACTTAAGCCCAGGAATCTGAGGTTGCTGTGAGCTGTGATGACATAGCACTCTACACAGAGTGACACGCGACTCTGTCAAATTAAAACAAACAAAAACTACTCAAGTAAAGTTTAGGCTTTCAAGGGAAAAGTTTTGTATGTATACTTCAAATGCCTGTGTCAACCAGGAAATCATTTCTCATAACAGTGTCTGGTATGAATTTTGTTAGACATAATATTCTGTGATACCATTAAAAATCAGAAAATTTCATCAAAATAGCAAAATACACAGGGTGTCCCAAAGGTTGTCACACATAGGAAAAATTCTATCTTGGAACATGTGCACCATGAGTAGTAGAGAAGACTTCATATGTGTGTGTGCAGAAAGAGGTGGTCAACATAAGAGAATATTTTCTAAAAATTTTGTAAATAAATGTATATTTAGCCATAATTTCCCATTTTCTATGTATGGTGACTTTTGGGACACCCTGTATTACCAAGCTGATGCTTCCCTGTCTAAAACAAGATTCTCTGTTTAATACCATTGAATTATATCTTGTAATGTTTTATGAACTTTAAATTAGGTATCAATCATGTAACAGATATGGGCCACATATGGCCATCCTTAGAAAACAAAAATCAAATTTGCTTTTAACATTGAAGCATTTAAGGATATAGAGACTATAAATATTATTTTGGAATGGGTCTAACAGTCTGAATCATGCTTCTGCCAGTTAGCTTTTAATCAAATAGTTAATGTAAACCTTCAGCCCTCTTTTTTTTTTTTTTTTTTTGTAGAGACAGAGTCTCACTTTATCACCCTTGGTAGAGTGTGGTGGTGTCACGCAGCTCACAGCAACCTCCAACTCCTGGGCTTAGGTGATTCTCTTGCCTCAGCCTCCCAAGTAGCTGGGACTACAAGCACCTGCCAAAACACCCGGCTATTTTTTTGTTCCAGTTTGACCGGAGCCAGGTTTGAACCCGCCCCCTAGGTATATGGGGCCGGCACACTACCACTGAGCCACAGGTGCCACCCAGCTTCAGCCCTCTTATAATAATTTATCACAGAAAGGTTCAGAATAAACTACCACATCCTTCAACCACAGACCTTTACAGAGTCATAGCAATGCTGCACATAAACTGCACCTCCAATTTTTCTATGATTTTTGTTAGTTTTAGATGTTTGGCAGTCTTGGCAATTATTTAGGCTATCACATATAAAAACTTGGTTACTAAAGACACACTTAGGACAGAAACTATCTTACACTGGCTATTTAAAACAAATCTGTGATAAAAATACACAGATCTGGTGCTCGCTTCGGCAGCACATATACTAAAATTGGAATGATACAGAGAAGATTAGCATGGCCCCTGCGCAAGGATGACATGCAAATTCGTGAAGCGTTCCATATTTTAAAAAATATATATATGTACAGATCTGTTCAAAGAGTTTCTATAGAAATAAGTGTATATTTCAATGCAAGAACAAGTAAAAAGTCTCCAGCTCAGAGTCAACATACATTTGCTGTATATGATGAAATACATGATGTCTGAAGACAGAAGGGCCTGGTCCACTTTTATGGTACTATCAAACCCACCACTCAGTAAAAATATTTCAATGACTAATTCATGATAAAAGAAATAACAAATCCTCTAAACAATTAAATAATCTTTTACATATTTCTATTGATCATTAATACTACTCGTTTGTGGATTATTAGCACGTTAGCAGATACTCAGATAAGTTCAAAATCCATACTAAATTATGATTTGTATGCTGTGTCTTATGAACTATTACAATACAGATGCCCCTTAATTTAATAAATATATTTCTAAAAGACTAAATATGTAATTGACCTTTTATAAATCAAATCTTAAAAATTCATCAATCTATATAAAATTTTTACTTGGTAAAAAGCAAACATATATTAATTTACCAGTTATGCCTTTCTCATACATCTGGCTTCTTTAAAGTAAGATCTGCTTATGGTGCTATGGTGCTACATTTGCAGTCACAACCGCTAGGTTTTTACTGTCCTGAAATTATTACATAAATGTATAAGTATTTGAAATAAATCCTAATTACTTTACATTAAGTTTACTTTAAAAAAAAAAAAATCAAACATACTTCTTTTTTTTTCCTTTCTTCTTCTTTTCTCTTCTTTTCCTCTCTGATTTGGGCCAACCGCTGCTTCTTACGTTCCAATTCAGCCTTTAATTCACTTTTGTCAGACATGTTTGTGACCTTAGAAAATCATTTCAAATAATCATTACATCGGTAAAAGCAGAACACTTTTAAAAAATCAGTGCTTCAAGGAAAGAACTGTCCCATAAGGCCGTGCAATTAAATGTTATCTAAAATGCACATAAACCCTACTTTTTAATTTTTTTAAATTTCAGATTAGTATGAAGGTACAGTTAGGTTACAATGTTTGCATTTGTTAGGTCAAGTCCCTGTTGTAGTTGTGTCCTGCACCCAGGAGGGGTGCCAGATACCCTTAGTTTGTGCCCATTAGGTGGGATCACATCAATCCTCTTCCCTTCTTCTCCCTTTCTGCTCCCCCCTCCTAAACCCTCCTTTTAAATTAGTGAAAGCATATATACAGAAGGTGCACCCCCCAAAATGTATATACATTTTAAGAAAGGAAAAAATTTATTAAAATTATAATACTCAACATATACTGATGACACTTATCTTATAAACTGTACCTTGTATTTCTTGTAATTGCAGAAGTCAAACATGACTTGAGTATTACAATTTTAATACAGATTTTAATACAATTTTTTCCCTTCTTAAAATGTGCATACTTTTTTTTTGGTACCCTCTATATACTAGGAAGACTTAAAAAAATTATAAACAAACATACTTAAGAAATAAGTATCACCCAGACCTAAGCATAACAATTAGCACATAGTAAGAGCTTTACTGTTCACATGCCCAGATTGAACACAATGTCTCAATGCTTTTTTGATTACAATGTATTAGGGCACTGGAGATAAAGGTTAAAAGGGGTACTTAAAACAGAGGATGTTAAGAAGGGTTGGCATTAAGAACCTCTTATACTACATGATACAGATCAAAAGTATTACCAGAATTTTGCATTCATACTTAGACACTTAATAAAAACAGTATGAGGTTAAATAGAAAGTTCCTATAAATTTTAAAGAGTACCATGGAAGTAGTAATATTAAAGGCAAGCAAAACCTAACAGTTACCATTATTAACTATCAAATCAAATGACTTCTCCAAAGTAACACTTTAACTGCACCTCTTACAGCACTTTTAGAACAATTATTTGCAAAAACACTTGAAACATTTCCTATTAGACTATCATCTACTTGAAATCAGGGATTGTGTTTTCATCATTTTTGTTGCCTTCACAGTATTCAGCACAGTGGCCTTAACATTAAATTGATACTGGCTAAATGAATAATGGATAAGGTAGACAGAATCACAAGAGTTTCAAAAAACCATTACATAAACACTACTTCATCCTCAGTTTTAGGAAGAAGTAATGAATCAGGGTTTTTTTTTTTAATTGAAAAAAGTAGCCTAGTAGTTGAGCATAAAGTAGGCATCAGCAATTTGTTACCTTGTCCATATTACTGATTTATTACATAATGATCAATCTCCCTTAATGTCTTTGTAAAATTGAAGTACTAAATGCTTTTGATCAAGAAAACTAGGAGAATAACCTCTGGAAAACTATTTAGAAGGAATCTCTTAAAAAGCACGATTATTAAATCAGAATAAAGGTGTGTTAGTCAAAAAGAAAAATCCATCTACAGATAAATACATCAACAAAATTTCTGCTGCAGTACCACCTAAAAACTGCCATTCGAGTTGATAATTTTCAAGTACACAAAAAGAGTGAAAAGTTGACACGGAAGACCTATAAACACACACAGTGCCAAAAAATGCATACACATTTGAAGAAACGAAAAAATTGTACGAAAACTGTAATACTTAAGTCATATTCGACTTCTGCAATTACAAGAGGTGCTCAAATGTGACTTGTGCTCATCTTTTGTTACTGGTATATACTGAATATTACAATATGATACCGTTTTTTCCTTTCTTAAAATGTATATGCATTTTTTGGCACCCTCTGTATATACAACATCTGCCAAGATTCATTTAAAACAAACTAAAAAAGAAAACAAGAGAACATGTTTCTTACTCCGCCCTTCCTACACCTTTAAATAGCTCTATACTACTGCCTGTTGAAGAAAACTTCCCTACTGTTTGCTATAGATACCAACAAAAACTGGTATTAACCTAACAACAAAGTTAAACCAGCT
Organism: Loris lydekkerianus; assembly: GCA_963574355.1. Taxonomy (NCBI): domain Eukaryota; kingdom Metazoa; phylum Chordata; class Mammalia; order Primates; family Lorisidae; genus Loris; species Loris lydekkerianus. The sequence continues at coordinate 2,500 of CAUYPK010107900.1, read as the reverse complement.
GAACTAGAGCTGAACCCTCTCATTCTCAGAGACCAAAGCCTCCACGACTGACATGTTCACTTTCTTAAAACTCCACTAAGTCTTTAGAGTTTTGTGCAACAATCCCCTTATTTGGGGACTTTCCAACACCACAAGGTGAAGGGAAACGCTATCAATGCAAGTAACAATTATTTTATTTTTAAATGGAGCAAAGCGAAAAGCAATCACTTTCTCCCATGGGGTCACCGTCAAAAGGACGAGCGCGGTCCAGGCCAGGGCGCCCGGGAAAAGAGGCCAGTGGTCTTGAAAATCGCCTCCTGGTTCCCCAGGCCGCCTTTCGAGAGTGAAGAGGGAAGGTAGTGGACTCCTATCCACCGGCCACCCTGAGATCCAGCACCTGGCTCCCCTTCTTTTCCCAAAACCCGGCCGGGAGGCGCTGTCAGCAGGATTGGCAATCCGCCCTTCGAGTCCCAACAGGGAACAGAGCAGGAAGGAGGGCCTGGAGGGAAAAACCCACCTGTCAGGAGGCGGGATAGGGAAGTTCTCCCGCCTGCAACTTCCCGATAACGTCCTTCGCCTAGGCCCCCTAAAGCCAACTGCCTCCACCACTAGCTCCGCGGCTCCACCAAGCACACAAAGAGGGATGGGCGGCGGCTGCTACGGCGAGAGCTTAGGGACAAATAGCTCACCAGAACGAGGTTGCTCCCAGAAATAAGGGGTGGGGCCCTGCTGTGGGGGAATTACAGCCTCTCCGTGACTTACCCGTTGTAAAGTAGAACCTGACAGACAAGACAAAGAATTCAGCCAGCCTAGCGACCTGAATTTTTTCTGCTTTGCCAAAAACTGAAAACTACGCCTTATATCCTCGGGCTCCAAATACAACTATCGCCGTCGCCTTACAAGAGGACACGACCGGAAAGAACTACAAGCCCCAGCAACAAGGGAAGTCAGCGTGCGGCGAGCAGTGCCTTCTGGGAATTGTAGTACTGCTAGTCGCAAGTTATGCTGGGATATGTAGTGTATTTTTCGTTTTGTCACTTCAAGGCTTTCTTCCTTGAAGATTGTGATGAGAAGCTTCTCTTAAGTGTTTTCTCGTCCGTTGATCAGTGCTCACAGTGTTTTGTGTGTTATATCGTAAGATGTTTCCGAACATTGGAAGAATTTTATAAAGGTCTGTTTTGCAGTGGTGAACCTGTGAATTACACTGAACATTTGGTGAAGGACAGTTTTTAGGATAAATGTATATAAATATAAATATATATATATATATATACATATATATATATATATACATATATATATAAAACTGATATATATATCAGTTTAGGATATACACATATATAATCAGTATATATACATAACATATATATGTACATGTACTAGTGTATATGTATATATAACATCAATATATATTTATAAATATATCAGTTTATATATATAACTATATATATTTGTTTGGGGGAAATGCATTGTAGAGGCTTCTTGTGGCATCTTAGGCAAAACAAATAAAAATGTTAGCATAATAAATAATTATCTAGTATTTTATTGCATTGTGATAGTATTTTGGCTTTTTCTCAAAAAAGTTTTAGAAAGAAAGCATTTTATGCTATTGAAATCTGAAACCAAGCAAAAATGTTTCTGGGGTTTTTAGACTTGTAATATACAAAGAAAGCAAAAGTTACTGGAATATGAATTTATGAGAAATGTACAGGTTAATACACACGTTAAAAGTTCTTTACAAAGCATTATTTGGCAAGAATCAAAGGTAACACAATGTCTTTCCTTTGTTCCAGAAAACTGACTTTTCTAGAATGCTAGATAGTGCCCAAATTTAGGATTGACTTTTAGGATTTAAATTTTGAGTCCTTGTACTTGTGGTCTTTTTTCTTATCTTTCTCTGCCTATATTGTACACAAAATAAATATCTCAGAAATGAATAGAAAGCTAACCCTTCAAATTCCAAGACTTTCCCCCATAACCTAAAATTTTATTTATTTATTTATTTATTTTTTTTTTATTGTAAACCAACAATTTATAATTGTATAAACTTATGGAGTACAGAGTGATGTTATGATCTATGAATACAATGGGGAATAAATAAATCAAACTAGTCACTATATCCACCACCTCAAATATTTAACATTTTTCTGGTAAGAACATTTGAAATTTACTCTCTTAGCAATTTTGAATGTACATTACTCTAATATTAACTATAATTTCCACATTCTGCAATAGGACTCAAAAAAGAGTAAAGCATTCTTCGTGAGATTTTGCATCTTTAACCATCAATGAGATAAAATATCATTTTAAAAATAGCATCCAAACTTGAGTGTATTTACCCATATCCTCCAGGTCATAATAAAGCAAGCAGGTGAACAGAGTAATAATTCATGGTATTTCATGTTTAACAAATTGTTAACAGAGAAAGTTATAGGCATAGGAAGAAAGGCATAGGAACATTGTCTTATAAGAATTAGAACCTAGGGGCTCCATAATCATCTGGCATCCATTCAATATTGTA